>JACCEG010000012.1:462606-533897 GCA_014065205.1 Tuber brumale
CGGCAGGCATTAGGATCCCAAGCGACTGATTCGTCATATTCGAACATATCCGCTATTCCTTCATCTTCTTCCACACAGTTTTCGCAACTTTTTGCGGAGAAGGTCCAATTTTCTGCATCTTCTATGTGAGACACTGGGTGTTCACGATGCCACCAACCAAAAGGAATTATCATTCCATAGTGACCTGCTTTAGCCACTTCACACGACACTTCAGACATGTGTCGGTTTTTTCCTATTTCCAATTTTATTGGGAGGGTGTAATATTTCCCTCCAGAGGCGGCTGACGATCCGTCAAAGCCTAAGATATCAACTGCATTGTCGCGTTCTATAGAGGGAACGCCAAGGTCTTCAACTACGTCCTTGTTGATAAGGAACACGTTGGATCCCGAGTCTAACAATACTTTGACTTTGTATCGCTTATCGTGTATATGGAGGTAAGCGATTCCCTCCGGAAAGTTGTATCATTTAGGTTTTGGAGCATCTAATTCTGTGCGCTTGGCACGGATAAGGCTTTCTTGATTCTTTCGTTTAGGCATCATTGGTGTTGGGTATAGGTAACAAGATGTTTGTTACTACGCCCGCGTAGTTTTGACCATTAAGGTCTCCACAGACAAACTAGTAACTCTTTAGCTCTAACAATCTGGGTTTACATACTAACGCGGCGTTTCACCGATACGCTATTGCGCACGACCAGTTTTCAGGCTGGATGCCTTCTCCCGACACGCCAGACCTAGGCTCATAGCAGATTTTCGGGCGGTTATTAGCCATTTTACTCCCCTGGTGTGGGGTTCCCGCTTTCACTGAATCCTTTCCCTTAGGTTTTTCGGTTATCCGTCCAGCTCCCTCAGAGGGGCCTTGCGCACCAAAGCGGTACATCCCTATCCCGCACTCTGGCCAGAAGGCAGAATAGTACATACGTATAATACGACTCCGACTCGTGTGGTAGGTGGAACAGCCCGCATCGGTTGTCCTCCAGTCGTGTATTTGTTATGAGGTAGATCTTGCATTGCTATGTCCCAACTTCTTCGGTATAGTAACTTGCTTGCACACGGGTAGTAGGCAACCTCCAGGTGACTCGAGGAACTTCGTACTGTCGGCTCCCGGGCCATCTGGGCATGTCAACTATCCTCTCTTTCGATCAAGACTCTCCATATATTCATTCTTGTGTTCGAGCTCGTAAGTCCCTCGTGGGGTCCCTTCACTTAGAGCCTACTTGCGTTGATCCTGAAAGGAGAGACTTGCTTCGAACCACTTTGATCATTTTGAGTTTCGATTCCCGTAGTTGCACACGGACTACCCGATCCCCGTCGTGGTCGGTACCTAATAAACCCCAGCCAAAGGGGGTTCCCGTTTCGATTCCAGCTCCATCAGGACACTGAATACCCAATCACCGTCGCCATTGGTGCCAATGAACTGACCTAGGTCAGTTCCTCGTCGTCCGCCAGTTCCCAGATCTTATTGACCCGTGCTGGATTCTGGGCGGTAGCGACTCTGCGAGCTAATTTACGCTTTACAATAGCCGATCTTACTCGTCGTATTCCCATTTTTATCGGTCTTGAACTGACCGTTGCCGCTGATATATGGGCGTCTCCCTAACACGTTTGATAAGTGTGGTTTTTCTTCCCACAACGTGTGCAATCTCCTTCTTTCCTCCGAGTGTCTATCACACTCTGCGGGATACCGGTATGGGCCTGTGCGAAGTTTGTGTGGGTGGTCTGCGGAGCACCCCCCAACTTCTTCCGTGGCATTTCCGGTTCATTGTCCCGTTTTCGTTTTCGTGGTGGGGCTCCACCTCCTTTGACATAAGGTTTAGTATCCCTTTGTCGTTTCTGTTTAGAGTCCCGTCGGTCTTCTCTTTTGACCTCTGGGACTATTTTAGGCTTGGACGGTTGCTCGCGTCCAATTCTTTTTCTGGCTAGTAGTCCTTCTTCTGACCGTCCGCATAGCCTTAGTGCCTCTTCCCATTCTTGGTCCGTTGTATATTGCAGGGCCGACAGCCTGCGAACAATTTGTTCCCGTAGTTTGTCTTCAACTACCTCTCTCCAGGATTCTCCGGTCATGCGTGCGCGAATGTTATGGTTGTGCATGACTGTCAGGTAGCGTTCAATACTGCCGTCGTACGTGACTAGTTTCCTTGCTCGAAGAGCTAGTCTTTCGGCTTCCACTGGGGCGAATCGCTTGATCAGATCATGTTCAAAGCGACTCCATGTTGCCAGCTCTGGCTGCTGGGTTTCCCCGTGAAGTCCGTCCATAGCCTTCCGATACCATATGGTGTAAGGAAGGACTATGTCTCCTTTTGTACGGCTGAGCGTGTATATGATTCGTTCCCGGGCATCGTCCAAGATTCNTAAGGAAGGACTATGTCTCCTTTTGTACGGCTGAGCGTGTATATGATTCGTTCCCGGGCATCGTCCAAGATTCCCGGGTTTCTTTCGAAATAGTCGGTACATTGCAAAATCCACACATATATATCTTGTGCGGGTTTGTCCTCAAAGAATGGGGGAGGCTCTGATGGTCGCTTGATATTCAGCGCCATTGCGTTGGCCAGTGTTTCGGCCATACCAGATGGTTCTGGTGTTTGTCCTTGCCTGCCTCGGCTAGGACCTCCTGCCTCTCTCCTTCTTCTTTCCTCATCATCATTATCGTCGTCGTCACTAGGGTCCCCTGGGTTACCCCCATTGGGCACCTGAGGGGAATGCATCAGCGGCTTCCCTTCCTTTTCCCTTTTCCCTACGTGTAGGTGGAGCATAGTACTCGCCGTCGTCCGTTTCTTGAACTGCGGGTAAGGGCGCGGGTCTTCCAGTTTCGGGACTTGGTGCTGCAGCTAGTATTTTATTTATTGCCGCTGTTAACCCTTTGAGGGTTTTGTTTGTCTCGATATTCTGCAGTTGTTGCTGATCTTGAGACCTGCGAATCTCCACTTGGCGCGTGTTCTGATCCGTGCGCATTTGTCCTAGGGTGCGATTGATTTCTCTTTCGCGTGTGACGCTTTGGGTTTGGAATTCAACGAATTACGCTCTTAGACCGAGAACCATCTGTTCCAGTGTCTGGTCTCGGGCTAATGCCGCTTGGCTTTCTTCCCCGAGGGTTCCATGTAACCTCGTGGTTACCTCTTCATGTTCCTGTTGACGCCGTTCTTGAGCGTCAATCTTCTTAGCCACTTCCCGGATCATCTCCTCTTGGATCCCTTTGATTTCGCTTTCTACCCCGGATAGCTGCATTAACAAAATAGCAATATCATTGTCGTGGATGTCTTGTCCATCGATGATTTGCTGTTGAACCTTAAGTAGCTTTAAGGTATTGTCTTGAGTAGCCCCCTTCAAATGGTTGAAGGCGATATTGGCTTGGTCAAGTGAGGTATTGATGTCTCGCCTTATTTGACCCAACGTGACTCCAAGACGCGCAGCAAATCTTGCTAGGTTTGCAGCGTGTTCACTTGGCTTCGGTGTGGAAGCCCTTGATATCCTATGAGTGCTCGCAACACTAGAGGATCGGTGAGAGGGTAGATTTCCTCTCCGGAATGTAGGGTCTTGAGGTGTCGTCGGGAAGGGACTATGAATTGCGGAATCATCCGCCTTATCCGTCGTATCGCGTCGGGTATCCATAGGTTCGCCCGCCGTTATTCTTTTCCTTGGGTCCTGAGGTATCCCCGCCATCGTAATGCTTTCCAGATAGGCTAGCTGTTCTAGTAGCCCTGGACGAGTGATTACTGGTACTTTGTACCAGAGTTCTCGATATCCTTTAAAAGTTTTAAGGAATCGTATGTAAGGTATCCAACGTTTGAGATACTCTAAAGGTGTAGGTATAAAGGGGTTCGGTTGGTCCGACTCTGGACTCAAAACCTGAATCTCCTTTTTCTCCAGGTTGAGGATGTACTTATAGTACATATAAAAGTTTCTTATGCCCAGGCCGAGGGGATGTCTGGCCCCCGGATGACTCTCCCTGGGTTTTCCTTTTCTTTCTCTTCTGTCTTCAGAGAGCACTGGGTGCTCCAGTCGAGGAAGTCTTCTGACTCGGTCAAATTCCACTCGAAATCCGCACCGTGCCAGGTGCGATATAAGCTATTGAATTGATCCCTCGTTGGGATCCCGAAAGGTACTGTGAACCACGAGGATTCATGCGTATATTCTTCTTCAATTTCGAACAACACGGTAACGAATATTTCTTCGAAGGAATGAATATAGATTGGACAATGAGGTGCTTCGAAAATATAATCGAAGTCTGAGGTGAAGGTGGAGTTTGAAGTGAACTCGTAGTTCATATAGTGAGCCTTGGTAACAGGAGAACTATCAATATACTGTTAGGCGGATGCCAAACTCAAGTATATAACTGAGGGATGTAGGCCCGAAATCTTTGGACTGGAGAATCTTTCGAGGAAGGCTCGTCTCGATAAGCCAAAGTAAGGTAAAGATTTAAAGCGTAAACAATATTATATTGATAAGATCTCTTCTCCGTTGCTTGATGATGTCTGTAAAGCTCGGGAGGCACTTCCATATTTATATCCCGCGTCTGTGTGTTCGCGGACTACTTCTAACCACTATGCCTCCGAAGTACCACTCTGGTTTGAATACGCAAACATCCAGAATCTTATGAGTGCGAACCCCGTTTGACCCTGAAACTTATCACACCCTTTCGCGGACACGGAATAGTATTCCTCCGTCTAGATGACTGCGCTATTTGTTATACCAGACAGCGGCCTCTAACTTAGATGTCCACATAGACTACTATATTACTTTAGTCTTGTTGACTATCGTTCCAGTAGTCTCTTCGGTCATGAAGTGATCAGGTTCATGCCGGACCACCTAGTGCTACTCGCAAGTTCGAGCCCGACGTGTCAGCATCTTAGGAGCCTCCAACTTATCTAGGTCTTCCATTCTGAGCGTGCTTCCCCTTGGTCCGCCGGCCTCCGTAGAGGGGTCCTATTACTAGGACCAACCAACCTACAGCTGATCTCAGAAGGGTATGGGTGGATTCGGTATACCCCTAATAGCTTCCGCCACTGGGATATCCTCTTGGAGTATTTCGCCGAAAACGTCCCGTCACTTTCGGCCCATATTTAGGAAGCCTAACTTTGAAGCCTACTATCTCAATGCGCCTCCGACGGATTTCCTCCGTTCCACTTCCCAGATGTCGCCAAAGGTCCCCTCTCATATATCCTGCGAACAGCATGCGGTCGGACGGACGGCGGCGACGTATATGGTGTTATGAAGTGGGCTTCATTGATGTGACATTTTAGTTATGGGACGCAACTCTCGAAATCTCGCTAATGACGTGCGGGCCCCATAAGGGGGCCGGAGGGGGGTGTTGGCACTCCGGTAAATTGAGGGTCTGTGCGCAGTTACCCTACCATGGGTCTGTGCACATGTCTCGGATTTCCATATGCCTAACAGCAACTGTATTCCTGAGAGAAGTATGAGGCTGTATGGCCTGTCAACCAAAGTTTTCGTGGCTATAGACTTAAAGTTCCCTGGAGAATTCTGTAAATCCCTTCGCAAGGTGCGGGAAATTAAGAGAGAGATATTAACTGCATAACACCCACAAACTGATGGACAAACAAAATGTACTAACTAAGTGCGCGAAAGATACCTGCGATGTTTTGTTAACTACGATCATGATAACTCGTACTAGCTACTCCTACTAGGTGAAGATACCTATAACAACTCTGCAACCAGTGCTCATGGGATGTCACAATTATATTCAAACTATAGATTCCATCTACAGACAGAGTGAACGAAGGAGTGAGAAGCTCAAAATCCAGGTGCGATACTTTATGTGAACTGGATTAAGGCAATACATAAACAAGCGAGATAGTCACTAGATAAAACATAGAGAAGAATGTCAAAATACTAGGACTGGAAAGCTAGTCAATAGCCAGAGTTCAAGATTGGGGACAAAGTTATGTTAAATGCATACAACATTCGTACCCGACCAAAATCAAAGAAGCTAAGTCCACAGCTTCATGGTCCTTTTTAAATTTCAGAAAAATGAGGATTACGAGTGTTCAAGCTCAACATATCAAATCGTTAGAACATCTATTCACTATTCCATATTACACTACTGGAAACCTACTGCAAATAAGTTCATGATAATAACTAACAACCCCTTAGAGAACTGGAAAATATTGAATATGATCTATAAGGGGAGGTTGCAAAAAGTAGTAAGAAGCGCAGTTCGCTCTTGCAGGAAATGGGTATACAGCCTCTATCAAAAGAAGTGGGAAATGTGGTACTTCGTCAAATGGCAAGAGTGTACAGAAGATAAGAACACAAGAGAGCAGTAACTGCCTCTTGGTGGATGCGGTAACCATAGGGTTAATGGACTATGTTCTGTACCAAGGCCGTAACTAGTAGATCAAAGTCAGGAGGCTTTACCAGAAGTTATTGAATAGACTTTTTACTGTATCACGACTACTGAAGTCTCCGAGATATTTGGTAGATCTCAAACTAAAAGTTCTAGAAGCAAGCTGAAGAGAGTAACTGTTCAACTAAGTATATTGAAAACTCAGTCTGCTAAAGTTTGCTGCTTCTAATATGAAGAATCGGAGTTCTTAAATACACTTCTTAGGCTACTGAGAGCCTTATTCTTATAACATGTAAGACTCCAAAATGGTAGCCTTGAAACCAAATATAAAACATATAGAGTATCAAACCGATAGTCGAAACTAAATATAAAACATATAGAGTATCAAACCAATACTCGAAACCAAACATAAAATATATTGAGTATCAAACTGATATTCCTAACCAAACATAAAACATCCAGAGTATCAAACCCAATATTATCAGGGTAGAGGCACAACTCATTTCCTGAAACAATTCAAAATCCAAACAGTATTAACTGATACCTCAAAATCCTAAACCAGTAACTGGTACCGGTTACAGGAGCCTGCTACCTGCATGGAAAATGTGGAGGAAGTTGTGGAGAACTTTCATAATGTAAATCCAGACATTTTAGGAAGGGCAGAAGTAAGATAGTGAGGAAAAGGTTTTCCTACCATGGCTAAGTAAACATGGAAAGTTTTTTAACCTAATTACACTGACTCTGAAAATGTATTTAGAAGAATTATAAAAATAGTATAAAGGCATTAGAGGTGAAGCCTGGTAGGAGGGAGCTCATGTTAGCCATATAGAAATCTCAGACAAGTGCACAGACCTCACAGTAGGGTAACTGTGCACAGACACTCGATTTACTGGAGGTCCAACACCCCCCTCTGGCCCCCTTATTGGGCCCACACAGCTTTAGCGAGATTTTGCGAGTTTCATCCTGTAACGAAAATGTCACATCAGGGAAGTCTACATTATAATGCTATATACGTCACCGCCGTCTGTCCAACTATATGCTGTTCACAGGGTATATGAGAGGGGACCTATAGCAATATCTGGGAAGTAGAACAGAAGCAATCCATCACAGATGCATAAGGACACTAGGCTTCAAAGTTAGGTTTCCCAAACTATGGGCCATAGATGATGGGACATTTTCAGCGAAATACTCCAAGAGGATCTCCCTGTAGTGGAGACTATGGAGTACATATTGAATGCTCTCCTACTTTTCTGAAATCAGCTGTATGTTAGTTGGTAATAGCAATAGGACTCCTCTATGGAGGTCATCGGACCAAGGTGAGTCACGCTCAGAAAGGAAGATGTAGATAAGTCAGAGACCCTTAAGATATTGACATGTTGCGCTGGGACTTGCAATTAGCACTAGGTGGCCCAGCATAAACCTGATCAGTTCATGATCGAAGAGACTACTGGAATGATAGTTGAGAATACTAAAGTAATATAATAGTCTATACAGACAACCAAGTTGTAGGCCGCTGTTTGGTATAACAAATAGCACAGTTATCTCAACAGAGGAATACTGTTCTGTAACTGTGAAAGGGTGTGATAAGTTTCAAGGTCAAACAGTGCTTGCATATGTAAGATTCTGGATGTGTGTGTATTAAACCCAGAGTGGTAATTTGGAGAGATAGTAGCATGAAATAGTCTGCAAACACTCTGATACGCGATATAAATATCGCAGTGCCTACTGAGCTTTACAGATATCATCAAGCAACAGAAGAGAGATCTTATCGATATAAAATTGTTTTATGCTATAAATCTTGACCTTACCGATTTTACAAGATGCCCATTTTACGACAGATTCTCAAATCAAAGATTTGACCTACGCCCCTCAGAATTATACTAGATTTTGGTGTTCGCCTAATAGCTACAACTAAAGTTGTCGCGAATCCAATACCAAAAAAAGTCTGGTAGCTATGCAGCCTACCAACTGAAATCATCGTAGTTGTGGACTCAAAGTTCACCAGAAACTTCTGGGAGTCCCTTTCTAAGGCGCTGGAAATTAAGTGAAGAATTTCTATGGCATACCACTCTCTAACTGATAGACAAACGGAATGTACCACTTAAGTGCTGGAAAGATAACTATGAAGTTTGGTCTACTATGATTAGGATGACAGGTATCATCTACTACTACTAGCTGAATATGAATACCACAATTCCGCTAACAATACTCACGGGATATTACCATTTTATATAAATAACTAATTTTATCCAGAGACAAAGTGGATGAAGGAGTGAAAAGCTCAAAATCCAGAGGCCACACTCTATTTGAACTGGATTAACTTATTACATTAGCAAACAGGTTGGTCAGTAGAAACGACAAGGAAAGCAATGTCGAAATATTATGACTGAAAAGATAGATAATAGCCAGACTTCAGGATTGGGGACAAAGTAAGGTTAAACATAAAAAACATTTGCACTCAACTAAAATTAAAAATGTTCATCCCAAAGCTTTATGTTTCTTTTCAAATCTTGGAAATGTGTAGATCACAAGCTGTCAAGCTCAACATATTTAATCAATTGAATATTTATTCTGCATTCCATGTCGCATTACTAGAACCCTATTGCAATTCATCTCATATCAATTGTTAGCAACCCCCTGGAGAGCCAGAGGACATTGATGACTATCTACAACAGGAGGTTGAAAAAATTGTAAGAAGCCATATAAGCTCTTAGAGGAAATGGGTACGCAGTCGATACCATGAAAAGCGACAACTGTGGTACTTTGTCAAATGGCAAAGGTGTTCAGAAGATGCAACTGCATGGGAGCAAGCCCCTAGTATGAGAAATGTGGAGGAAGTTGTGGAAAGTTTTGAGCATGAAAGTCCGAACATACTAGGAAGGGCTGAAGTAAGCTAGAGAGAAAAAGGTTTTCCTACAGGGGCCAAGTCAACATGGAAGGTTGTTTACCCTGATCACAGTAAGTGTTAAAATGTAATTAGAAAAATTACGAAAAGTTATTAAGGCATTTGAGGTGAAGCTTGGTAGGGGGAAGCTCATGTTAGGCATATGGAAATTTGACAAAATAAGTGCACAGACTTTACAGTAGGGTAACTGCACATAGATACTCAATTTACCTAAAAGCCAACAGCCACTCCAGCCCCCTGATGGAGCCCGCATGTCACTAGTGAGATTTCAAGAGTTGCATCCTACAACTAAATTGTCACATCAATGAAGACCACTTGATAATACTGTATACAGAGCTATTGTGGGTCTAACCATATACTGCGGGCAGGGTTTACAGGAGGGGACTTTTGGCAACATCTGAGAAGTGGAATGGAAGATATCCATTGCTTGCACATTCAAATAATAGGTTGCAAGTTTGGACTTCCTGATTATGGGCTGAAGGTGATGGGACGTTTCTGGCTAAATACTCCAAGATGATGTCCCGGTAGTAGACGCTATTGAGGATATACTGAATCCACCCATACCCTTCAGAGATTAGCTGTAGGTTAGTTGATCCTAGTAATAGGAGCTCTCTGCAGTGGCAGGTTGTTAGGCGGACACCAAATCCGAGTATATAACTGAGAAACATAGGCCAAAAATCTTCGATTGGAGAATTTGACGAGGAAGGCTCGTCTCGATGGAAATAGGTAAAGTAAAGATTGAAAGTGTGAAACAATTTTATATTAGTAAGATTTCTTCTCTATTGCTTGATGATGTCTGTAAAGCTTGGGAGGCACTGCGATATTTATATCCGGCATCTGAGTGTTCGTAGACTACTTCAAACTACTATGTCCCTAAGGTACCATCGTGGTTTTAGTCTGCAAACGTCCGGAATCTTATAAGTACAAATACCGCTTTAACCTGAAACTTATCAGACCCTTTTTATAATTACGGAATAGTATTCCTCCATGGAGATGACTGTGCTATTTGGTATACTAAGCAACTGCCTCCAACTTAGTTATCCGCATAGACTATTAGATTACTCTAGTCTAGTTGACTATGGTTCCAGTAGTCTCTTCAGTCATGAAGTGATCAACTTCATGTCGCGCCACCTTGTACCAATCGCAAGTCCGAGCCCAACGCGTCAATGTCTTAAGGGGCTATCACTTATCTAGGTCTTCCAGTCTGAGCGTGCTTCCCCTTAGTCCGCCGGCCTCCATAGAGGAATCCTATTACTAGGACCAACCAACCTACAGCTGATCTCAGAAGGGTATGGGTGGATTCGCTATGTCCCTAATAGCTCCTGCCACTAGGTCATCCTCTGGGAGTATTTCGCTGGAGATGGCCCATTACGTGCGGCTCATTGTTTGGTGAGGCTAACTTTGAAACCTACTATCTCAATGCACCTATGACCGATTTCCTCTGTTCCACTTCTCAGATGTCGCGGAAGGTCCCTTCTCATATGTCCTGCGAACAGCATGTGGTCGGACGGACGACAGTGACGTACATAGTATTATGAGGTTGTTAGGCATATGGAAATCCGTGACATGTGCACAGACCCATGGCAGGGTAACTGCGCACGGACCCTCGATTTACCAGAGCCAACAGGGCCCTCCGGCCACCTTATGGGGCCCGCACGTCATTAGCGAGATTTCGAGAGTTGCGTCCCTTTAACTAAAATGTCACATCAATGAAGCCCACTTCATAACACCATATACGTCGCCGCCGTCTGTCCGACCGCATGCTGTTCGCAGGATATATGAGAGGAGACCTTTGGCGACATCTGGGAAGTGGAATGGAGGAAATCCGTGAGAGGCGCATTGAGCTAGCAGGCAGTAAGGTTAGGCTTCCTAAACTATGGGCCGAAAGTGACCGGATGTTTTCGGGGAAATACTCTAAGAGGATGTCCCAGTAGCGGAAGCTATTAGGGGTATACCGAATCAACCCATACCCTTCTGAGATCAGCTGTAGGTTCATTGGTCCTAGTAATAGGACTTCTCTAAGGAGGCCGGCAGACCAAGGAGAAGCATGCTCAGAAAGGAAGACCTAGATAAGTTGGAGCCTCTTAAGACGTTGAAATGTCGGGCTCGGACTTGTGATTGGCACTAGGTGGCCCGGCATGAACTTGATCACTTCATGACCGCAGTGACTACTAGAACGACAGTCTACCAGACTAAAGTAATATAATAGTCTATGCGGATATCTAAGTTGGAGGCCGCTGTTTGGTATAACAAATAGCGCAGTTATCTCAATGGAGGAATACCATTCCGAGTACGCGAAAGGGTGTGATAAGTTCCACGGTCCAACGCTGTTCGCACTTATAAGATTCTGGACGTTTGCGTATTAAAACCAGAGTGGTACTTCGGATGCATAATAGGTAGAAGTAGTCCGCGAACACTCAGACGCGGGATATAAATATCGAAGTGGATTCAGAGCTTTAGCGACATGATCAAGCAATGGAGAAGAGATCATATCAATATAAAATTGTTCATGCTACAAATCTTTACCTTACCTATTTTATCGAGACGAGTCTTCCTCGACAGATTCGCTGATCAAAGATTTTGGCCAACGTCCCTCGGTGATATACTTGAGTTTGCCGTCCACCTAACAGATATGGGCTTCATTGATGTGACTTTTTAGGTATGGGACACAACTAGTGAAATCTCGCAAATCATGTGCAGACCACATAAGAGTGCCAGAAGGGGGTGTTAGTACTCCGGTAAATCGAGGGTCTGTGCGGAGTTACCCTACCGTGGGTCTGTGCACATGTCTCAGATTTCCATATGCCTAATATGAGTTCCCTCCTACTAGGCTTCGCCTCAAATGCCTTTATAACTTCTTTAAATTTTTAAAATACATTTTAAGACTCAGTGTGGTCAAGGTGAAAAACCTCCCATGTTTACTCAGCCACGGTAGGAAAACATTTTCCTCACTATCTCACTTCAGCCCTTCCTGGCCTGTCTGGATTTCCATTTTGAAAATTCTCTACAACTTCCTCCACGTTTTCTATACTGGTAGCGGGCTCCTATGTGTTCTTGTTTTCTGAACACCCTTGCCACTCAACGAAGTACTATAGTTCCCGCTTTTCTTGATAGTGGCCCCGAACTTGTTTCCTGTAAGAGCGTATCTCGCTACTCCTGATTTTCTCACCCTCCCATTGTAGATCGCCGTCAATGGCTTCTAGTTCTCTAAGGGGTTGTTGGCGATTGTCATGAACTGATTCACGGTAGGGTTCCAATACTGCGACATGAAATACGGGGCGAAGGTTCCATTGATCGGATATGTTGTCCTTGAGCTCTCGTTATCCGCGCATTTCCATGATTTGAAACAGACCATATAGCTGTGAGCTTAGCTTCTTCGATTTCCGCTGCGTCCGAATGTTTTTTGCATTTAATATTACTTTGTCCCTGATCTTGAAGTCCGGCTGTTGTCCCGCTTTCCAGTCATAAAACTTTGACATTCCTTTCCCTTTCTTCTCTAGTGACCCTCTTGCTAGTTCATGAATCGTCTTAATCCAGTTCACGTTGAGTATGGCTCCTGAATTTTGAGCTTCTCGCTCCTGCATCTACTCTGTCTGTGGGTGGAAACCATTGTTCGCATAGAATGGCGACATCCCATGAGCGTTGGTTGGGGAGTTGTTATAGGCATGTTCAGCTAGATGTAGTAGCTGATACTAGTCGTCCTGATCATAGTTAATAAAACTTCGCAGGTATCCTTCCAGCACTAGATTGGTATGTTCAGTTTGTCTGTCAGTTTGAGGGTAGTATGCGGTTGACATTCTTCGCATAATTTCCAGCGCCTTGCAAAGGGATTCCCAAAGTTTTCCTGCAAACTTCGAGTCCATATCCGAGACGATTTCAGTTGGCAGGCCGCGTAGCCTCCATACTTCATTCAGGAATGCGTTTGTGACATCCTCGGCCATAGCCGAGGTCTCAAGTCCCATGAAATGTGGCATTTTTGTAAACGATCAACTACTACCATGATTTGAGTACACCCGTGTGACTCTGGTAGTTGAGTGATGAAGTCTCATGAGATAGATGCCCATGGCGCATAGGGTATTTGCAATGGTTGTAGCAATTCGTACTTGGCGCGTCTAGAAGTCTTGTCATGTTGGCATTCATCGCAGGATCGTACATAATCATTGACCCATTCTGCAAGTCCTTTCCAGTACAAGTCCCTCAAGATTATCTCCAAGGTTTTTTCTTGTCTGAAATGTCTGGCAACTTTTGCATCATGACATCCTTTTACTATCTTGGTGTATAGTGCCTGACTATCTAGTACAAACAGTCGTTGCTTATAATATAGTAGGTCGTTGGTTAAGGTCTAGTCCTTACTGAAATCCTTTCCTGCGCCTCGTAACCTCATAAGTTCTTCCCTTTATTGCCTCCAAGCTGCGTCTGTTTTGATAGCTGCCTGTATCTTGCTTGAGAATTCAGGATTAAACTGCTTTATACCATTTTGTAGGATAATGGCATTTGACATTAGAACCTTTTCTGGTACTTCTGAAATATCATATCAATATTCATTGTCTTTAGCCGACGCCTGTAGGTAGCTGATGCTAGGTTCATGTTCCTTCACAATTAAGGATCTTGTCACTATATCGGTGCTTCCGAATCCTACTGTCCCTCGATCTGTCTCCCCCAAGTCGCCTACCTCTATCATGTCTGATGTGTTCACCTTTTCTACTACCAGTTGAGCTATGCGATCGCGCATTCTTATCTGGCAGTCCTCACTTTTGTGGTTAAAAAGTACGACTTTGAGTTCTCTGGTGTAATCGGTATCGATTACTCCTGCACTGGTGGAGATTCCCTTTTGGACCAGTAGACCACTTCTTGGAGCAACTCTTCTATAAGTTCCTTTAGGTAGCTCCACTACTATACCCATTCTTATTAATGTTTGTCCATATTTCAGGACAATGTTGTCCTCTATGGTGTACAGGTTATGCCCTGCTGCCATTCTTGAGTCTTTTGTCGGCAAGTATGCCTTTTTGCTCAATCTCTAAACCCTAATTATGGGTTCCTTTCCACCTCAGCGAGGTTTCAAATCTAACTCCTTATCCCGATCCCAGTCTTCTCCCTCATCGCCTACCCTGGCTACTGGTGATACCAACAAACTTTCCGGTTTCAAAATTTGCTGTTCGCAATGTGTAGCTCTTTTGTCGGGACGGTGCTCCGGCCATCTGCTTAGTGCGTCAGGCTTTCTGCCCTTTGTGCCTGGTTGGTATACAATCTGAAAATTGTATTCCACTACTTTCTGAGCCCTGCGAATTTGACAGAGACTCAAGACTTTTGAAGTGAGAAAGTATTGTAGGTTCTGATGGTTGGTAAAGACTGTAATTGGTTTTTCTGTTCCAATTAAGTAGGGTCTCTAGTCCTTAAATGCTGCGAGGATTGCGAGAAGTTCTTTATCATGAATCTCATAATTGCGCTCTACTGAGTTTAGTTTTCTAGAATGGAATGCTACTGGACGTAAGCTTTTCTTGAAGTATTGAGAAAGAACACAACCACGTGCAAAATCGCTAGTGTCAGTTTCCACTACCATCTCTCTTTCTGGAAAGAAGTGATGTAGTATGGGAGCCGTTGTGAATCGGTGTTTTAGTTCCTCAAATACCGTATCTTGTTCCACTCCCCATTTGAAATTTTCAGGATTGCCTTGTAGTGTCTCGGTTATGGGTTTACATATAGTGCTGAAGTTTTTTATAAATCGTTGGTAGAAGTTAGCGAATCCAATACTGACTTGTACTTTTCTAACCGACATAGGTACTTTCCATACCATTATGGATTCTACCTTGTGGGTGCTCATAGAGACCCTATTGATCGCTACCATATAGTGGAGGAATTCTACCTCAGTGGCATGGAAGGTCGACTTCTTTAGTGATATTGATAATTGAAAGTCTGTTAGACTTTGTAAAACTATTTTAACAGCTTCGATGTGTTCCTTCTCATCCTTCGAGTAGATGAGAATATTGTCAAAGTAACACACAACTCCGACATCCTAGTATTCTTTGAGTACTTGGTTGATCATATCTTGCAAGATTGCTGGAGCATTAACCAATCCAAAAGGCATAACCTTGTATTCGTAGTATCTGGATCTCGTACGGAACGCCATTTTCCATTCATCTTCTTCCTGTATCCTAATCAAGTACTAACCATGTTTAAGGTCTAACTTGGTGAAGATCTGTACACTGACTACTCTATCTCTGAGTTCGGACATTAGTGGAAGAGAATCTTTGTTGAGGATAGTAATCTTGTTTAGATTTCGGTAATCCACAACTAGGCATAGTCTGCCATCTGGCTTAGGAATGAATAATACAGTTGCTCCTGCTGGTGATTGGCTCCACGTGATCTTTCCCTTTTTGATCATTGTTTCCAACTATTCCCATAAAGCCTTAAGCTGTTTTTCGGATAGTGGATATATCGGTCCTCAGGTGGGAGTTGATCCTGGAATCAACTTGATTTCGTGATCAAATGTCCATCTTGGGGATAATACTTCTGCTGTCTGGGCTTCGAACGAATGTTTGTAATGCCAGTATTCCTTCTGTAATGATTCGAGTTCTACCGTATTTTCTATAGTTCTGATTATTCTGATACAGTATGCATTAGGGTCCTAAGTGACGGATTCGTCATATTCAAAGATATCTGCTATTCCTTCATCTTCTTCCACACAGTTTTCACAACCTTTTGTGGAGAAAGTTCAATTTTCTGCATCTTCTCTGTGAGTCACTGGGTGTTTACCATGCCACCAACCAAATGGTATTATCATTCTGCAATGACCTGCTTTAGCCACTTCACATGACACTTCAGAAATGTGTCTGTTTTTTCCTATTTCCAGTTGTATATGAAGAGTATAACACTTCCCTCATGAGGCAGCTAATGATTCATCAAAGCCTTAGATATCAACTGCATTGTTGCGTTTGATAATAGGAATGCGAAGGTCTACAACTAGGTCCTTATTGATAAGAAATACGTTGGATCCTGAGTCTAACAAGACTTTAACTTTGTATCGCTTATCGTATATATGGAGGTAAGTGATCCCCTCCACACAGTTATATCGTTTTGGTTTTGGAATGTATAATTCCACACCTAGGGCATGGATAAGACTTTCTTGGTTTTTTCATTTAGGTATCGCAAGTATTGGGTGTAGGTAACAAGATGTTTGTTACTACGCCTGCGTAGTTTTGACCATTGAGGTCTCCTCAGACAAACCAGTAACTCTTTTTAGCTCTAACAATCTGAGTCTACATACTAAGCGGCATTTCACCGATACGCAATTGTGCTAGACCAGTTTTCAGGCTGGATGCCTTCTCCTAACACCCCAAACCTAGGCTCATAGCAGATTTTGAGACAGTTCTTAGCCATTTTACTCTCCTGGTGTGGGGTTTTTCTGTTTTCACTGATCCTTTCCCTTAGAATTTCGGTTAACCATCCAGCTCCCTTGGAGGGGCCTTGCGCACTAAAGCCGTACATCCCTATCCAACACTCAGGCCAGAAGGCAAGATAGTACATACGTATAATATGACTCAGACTTGTGTGTTAGGTGGAATGGCCTGCATCGGTTGTCCTCTTGTTGTGCATTATTATCATGTAGATTTTATATTCCTATGTCCCAACTTCTTCGGTATAGTAACTTGCTAGCACATGGGTAGCAGGAGGCCACCAGGTGCCTCGAGGAACTTCGAACTATTGGCTCCCGGGCCATGCGGGCATGTTAACTATCCTCTCTTTCGATCATCACTCTCCTTATATTGATTCTTGTGTTCGAGCTCATTAGTCCCTCGTGGGGTTCCTTCACTCAGAGCCTACTTGCATTGATCCTGAGAGAAGAGACTTGCTTTGCGCCAATTAGATCATTTTGAGTTTTGACTCCAATAGTTCCACACAGAATACCCGATCCCCGTCATAGTTGGTACCCAATACACCTGAGCCACAGGGGGTTCCCATTTCGATTCCTGTTTCATATGGACACTGAATACCGAAATGCTATCCACGCTAGTGCCAATGAACTGACCTTGGTCAGTTCCTCATCGTCTGCCAGTTCCCAAATTTCATTAACTCTGGCCGGGTGCTGGATGCTTACGACTCTACGTGCTAATTTTGGCTTTACGATAGCCGATCTTGTTTGTTGAAATTTTATTTTTATCGGTCTTGCACTGACCATTGCCGCCGATATATGGGCATCTTGCCAACACGCCTGATAGGTGTGGTTTTTCTTACCACAACACATACAATCTCTTTCTGGCCTCCGCGTATCTATCACACTCTGTGGAATACTAGTATGTACCTGGTCAAACTTTGTGTGGGTGGTCTTAGTCACACCTCCCAACCTTTTCCTCGGTTTCTCCGGTTTGTCGTCTCTTTTCTGTTTTCAAGGTAGGGCTCCACCACTCTTGACATAAGGTTGTTTTTTTGTCGCTTTGGCTTAGAGTCCCGTCGGTCTTCACTTTTGACCTCTTGGAATATTTTAGGCTTGGACGGCTTGTCTCTCACTATCTTTTCTCTAGCGATAAGTCCCTCTTCTGACTGACCGCATAGCCTATATGCCTCTTCCTATTCTTGATCTGTTGTATATTGCAAGACCGACAACCTGTGAACAATTTGTTTACAAAGTTAGTTTTTGCCTTCTCCCCACGTGGACTCTCCGGTCATGCATGCCTGTATATTATGGTTGTGCATTACCGTCAGGTAACATTTATTACTGCCTTCATACTCCACCAGATTCATAGCTCGAAGCGCAAGTCTTTTGGCTTTCACTGTGGCAAATCGTTTGATCATATCGTGTTTAAACTGAGTCTATGTAGCAAGGTCTGACTGCTGAGTTTCCACATGAAGTCTGTCCATAGCCTTACGATACCAAATGGTATAAAGAAGTACTATGTCTCCTTTAATACGATTGAGTGCGTATATAACTTGTTCCCAGGCATAGTCTTAAATTCACGAGTTTCTTCTAAAATAGTCCGTGCATTGTAAAATCCACATGTATATATCCTGCGAGGGCTTATCCATAAAGAATAGGGGTGGTTCTGATGGTTGCTGAATGTTTAACGCCATCGCATTGGCAAGTATCTCTGCCATACCAGACTGATCTGGTGTTTGTCTGAGCCTGCCTCAGCTAGGACTTCCTCTCTTTCTTCCTCTCTCATCATCATTGTCATCGTCATTACTAGGATCTCCAGAGTCACCTCCCTGGGCACCTAAGGGGGATGCATCTGTAGCTTTCCTGCCATTCCCCTTTTCCCTTCTGGAAGGTGGAGCGTAGTACTCCTCGCCATCCACCTCTTCAACTGCCGAAAGGGGTGCGGGTCCTGCAGCTTTCAGACTTGGTACGGCCACCAGCATTTTGTGAATTGATGCTCTTAATACGTTTCGGGTGATGTTTGTCTCGTTATTCTGCTGTTGCTGCTGGTCTTGGGACCTGAAGATCTCCGCTTGGCATGTAGTTTGGTCGAGACGCATTTGCCCTGAGGTACAGTTGACCTCTCTTTCCCGAGTGACACTTTGAGCCTGAAGTTCTATGAATTCCGCCCTGAGACTGAGGACCATCTGTTTCAGAGTCAGATCTCGGGCTGATGCCGCTTGACTTTCTTGCCCGCTTGTTCCATGTAACCTCATGGTTACCTCTTCATGTTCCTGTTAACGCCTATCTTAAGCGTCTATCTTCTCTGCTACTTCTTGTAACATTTCCTCTTGGACACCCTTAACTTCCTGTTCCACACCTGCCAGCTGCTGTTAGGTATATGGAAATCCGAGACATGGGTACAGACCCACGGTAGGGTAACTGCGCACAGACACTCGATTTACCGGAGTGCCAACACCCCACTCCAGCCCCCTGATGGGGCCCGCACATCATTAGCGAGATTTCGAGAGTTGCGTCCCATAACTAAAATGTCACATCAATGCAGCCCACTTCATAATACTATATACGTCGCCGCCGTCCACCTGACCGCATGCTGTTCGCAGGGCTTACGAGAGGGGACCTTTGGCGATGTCTGGGAAGCAGAACGGAAGACGTCCGTGGAGCGCGCATTGAGATAGTAGGCTTCAAGGTTAGGCTTCCTAAACTATGGGCTGAAAGTGATGGGACATTTTCGGCGAAATACTCCAAGAGGATATCCCAATAGTAGAGGCTATTAGGGGTATACTGAATCCACCCATACCCTTCTGAGATCAGCTGTAGGTTGGTTGGTCCTAGTAATAGGACCCTGGTATGGAGGCCGGGGGACCAAGGGGAAGCATGCTGAGAAAGGAAGACCTAGATAAGTCAGAGTCCCTTAAGACGTTGACACGTTGGGCTCGGACTTGCCATTGGCACCAAGTGGCCTGGCATGAACTTGATCACTTCATGGCCGAAGAGACTACTGGAATGATAGTCAAACAGACCAGAGTAATATAATAGTCTATGTGGATATCTAAGTTGGAGGCCGCTGTTTCGCATAACAAATACTGCAGTCATCTCAACGGAGGAATACTACCCCGGGTCCGCGAAAGGGTGTAATAAGTTTCTGGGTCCCAAGGAATTCACACTTATAAGATTCGGGACTTTGCGTATTAAAACCAGAGTGGTACTTCGTGGGCATAGTAGTTACAAGTAGTCCACGAACACGCAGATGTGGGATATAAATATCGAAGTGCCTCCCGAGCTTTACTGACATCACCAAGCAATGCAGAAGAGATCATATCAATATTAAATTGTTTACCTCATAAATCTTTACTTTACCCTCACCTTATCGAGATGATCCTTCCTCGACAGATTCTCCAGACAAAGATTTCTGGCCTACGTCCCTCAGTTATACTAGAGATCGGTATCCACCTAACAGCTGCGTCAATAAGATCGCAATATCATTATCATGGACATCTTGTCCATCGTCGATTTGCTGTTGAACCTTAATTAACTTTAAGGTATTGTCCTGTGTAGCGCCCTTCAAATAATTGCAGGTGATATTAGCCTTGTCTACCGTAGTGTCTATGTCCTGTCTTATTCGACCCAAGGTTATCCCTAGACGGGTCGCTAGCCTGGCTAGGTTTGCAGCGTGATCGCCACCTGGTTTCTGCGTAGAGCACCTTGATATCCTATGAGTGCTTGCGACACTAGAGAATTGGTGAGAGCGTAAGTCTCCTCTCGGGAAGGTGGGTTAATGAGGTTTTGACAGGGAGGGACTCCACATGGCCGAATCAGTGGTCTTTTCTATCGTATCAGGTTGGGTGTCCATATGTTCTCCAGCCGTTATTCTTTTTCTTGGGTCTTGAGGAATCTCAGCCCTTGTGATACTTTCCAGATAGGCTAATTGCTCTAATAGTCCTGGATGAGTGATTACTGGCACTTCATACTAGAGTTCTTGATATCCTTTAAAGGGTTTAAAGAATTGTATGTAAGGTATCTAACGCTTGAGATACTATAGCGGTGTAGGTATAAAAGGGTTTGGTTGATCTCATTCTGGACTCAGGACCTGAATTTCTCTTTTTCGAAGTTCACAATGTACTGGTAGTACATATATAGGATTTTAGGCCTAAGCTAAGGCGGTGTCTGTAACTGCCTCTCGAGAGATGCAGTAAACGTAAGGCAACCGGGCTTTGTTCTTTACCGAAGATGGTAAGTAGCGAAGCAAAGTCTGCAGGCTTTAACTGAGGTTGTTGAGGAGACTTCTTACTATGTCGTGACAACTGAAGTCAGAGAGAGGTTTGGTGGATCTCAAACCAAAGATTCTCGAAGCAAACTGAAGAAGGTAACTGTTCAACCAAGTATATTGAAAACTTTGTCTGTCAAAGTCTGCTTTTTCTAACGTAAAGAATAGCAGTTCTTAAATACACTTTGTAGACAACCGAGAACCTTGTTCTCATAACATATAAGCCTCCAAAACCGTAGCCTTGAAACCAAACATAAAACATATAGAGTATCAAACCAATACTCAAAACCCAACATAAAACATAGAGAGTATCAAACCGATACTCAAAACCAAACATAAAACATATGGAGTATCAAACCCTATATTCTCAGGCTTAGAGGCACACCTCATTACTGGAAACAAATTCAAAATACAATCAATATCAACTGATACCTGAAAATCCTAAACCAGTAACCTGTACCAGTTACCGTGTCTGTCCCTCAGATAGCGGTGCCTGATTTCCTTTTTTCAGAGTACAGAGTACTACTACAATTGACGAGGTCTTCTGACTTGGTAGAACTCCACTGCAAGTTTGGACCATGCCAGACGTGATATATGATATTGAATTGATCCCGCGTTGGGATCCCGAAAGGTATTGTAAACTATGAGGGTCCTTAAGTAAACTCCTCTACGATTTCAAGGAGCTCAGTTGCGAAGATTTCTTCCAATGTATGAATGTAAAAGGGGCAGTGAGGTGCTTCGAAAATGTAATTGAATTCTGACCTGAGGGTGGAATATGAAGTGAACTTGTAGTTCATATAGTGAGCCTTGGTAACAGGAGAACTATCAATATACGGTTAGGCGGATGCGAAACCCAAGTATATAATTGAGGAACGTAGGCCAAAAACCTTCGACACCGCAAGTCTCACAAAGAGCCTCGTGAGCGCCACCTCTTAGGGCTGATGGACATTGGCAGAGACAGCCCACTATGGACCAACACAAATGCCCTCCACTTCCTTGTGAGGTACCTCAATGTAACCGCTACAGGCTTTCCCCTTGGCATGCCGCCTGCATGCTGGGAGCTCCCACCTGAACCATCTCCTCGATTCATGGAGCTACCAATCTACATCTTCAGGCTCTGACGTGCGACGCCCACCACTTGCCTTGATCCGCCTGTGAAAGATTTTTCTTCCTTGTTGTGGTTGGTTTTATTTCCTGTTATGAATTTTGTATTTTCTTGATTTAGTTCCTTGGGATTTTGTGTCGGCTATCGGACACTACTAGGAGGATTTTATACTTTTTGGTGCGAGTTTTCCTTTGTACTCCCGGTTTTTGAGCTTAAGGTTTTGTTTATGCCATAGCTAGCACTGCATGCAAGTTCTTGTACCGTAAACAATGAATAGATGATGATAAAAAAAAAAAAAAAAAAAAAAAAAGGCCAAAAATCTTCACTTGGAGAATCTGTTGAGGAAGGCTCATCTTGATTGAAATAGGTAAAGTAAAGATTTAAAGTATGAAACAAGTTTATATAGATAAGATCTCTTCTCCATTACTTGATGATGTCTATGAAGCTCAGGAAGCACTTTGATATTAATATCCCGCGTCTGAGTATTCGCGGACTGCTTCTAACTACTAGGCCCTTTAACTACCATCCTGGTTTTAGTACGCAAACGTCAAGAATCTTATAAGTGCGAATACCGTTTGACTCTCAAACTTATCACACTCTGTTTATCGTTATGGAATAATATTCCTCCATTGAGATGACTGCACTATTTGTTATACGAAGTAGCGGCCTCTAACTTAGTTGTCCACATGGACTATTATATTACTCTAGTCTACTTGACTAGCATTCCAGTAGTCTCTTCAGTCATGAAGTGATCAAGTTCATGCTGGGCCACTTAGTGCCAATCGCAAGTCCAAGCCCAATGCATCTATGTCTTAAGGGGCTCTGACTCATCTAGGTCCTCCAGTCTGAGCGTGCTTCCCCTTGGTTCGCCAACCTCCGTAGAGAGGTTTTATTACTAGGACAAACCAACCTACAGCTGATCTCAGAAGTGTATGGGTGGATTGAGTATACCCCTAATAGCTCCTGCCACCGGGATATCTTCTTAGAGTATTTTGCTAGAAATGTCCCGTCACCTTCGGCCCGTAGTTTAGTAAGCCTAACCTTGAAGCCTACTCTCTCAATGAGGACCCCATGGATTTCCTCCATTCCACTGCCCAGATGACACCAAAGGTCCCTTCACATATACCCTGCGAACAGCCTGCGGTCAGACAAATGGCAGCAACGTAAATGGTGTTCTGTAGCGGACTTTACTGATGTGACCTTTTAGTTATAGGACCCAACTCTCGAAATCTCGCCAATGACGTGCGGGCCCCATAATGGGGCGTCAGAGGGGTATTAGCACTCCGGTAAATAGAGGATCTGTGTGCAGTTACCCTACCGTGGGTCTGTGCACATGTCTCAGATTTCCATATGCCTAACACAGGTGGACCAAGAAAAAGCACCCTGAAACAGGACGACCTAGATAAGACTAAGGCCTAGAGAACATGCATACATCTGGCTTAGACTTGTGATGGGTACTAGGTGGCCCTGCAAGAAATTGATCACTTCATGACGAAAGAGACTATGGGAGCGATAGTCAACCAGACTAAAGTAATATAATTGTCTATGCAGATAACTTAGTTGAAGGCCACTGTTTAGTATAACAAATAGGGCAGTCATATCCCCAAAGGAATACTATTCTGTAACCATGAAAAGGTGTGAGAAGTTTCAAGGTCAAATGGTGCGTGCTCTTATAAGTTTGTTAACATTTGCATATTAAAACCAGAGTGGTACTGGAGAATCATAGTAGTAAGAAGTTGTCTACGAATACACAGATGCGGGATATAAATATTGAAGTGCCTTCCAACCTTTACAGACATTATCAAGCAACTGAGAAGAAATCTTAGCAATATAATATTGTTTTACGCCTTAAATCTTTACCTTATCTATTTAGCGAGAAAAGCCTTCCTTGACAGATTTTCATATCCAAGATTTGGCCTATGTCACCCAGATGTACCAGAATTTGGTGTCTGCCTAATATCATCGTTATTCCCCTCCTCGACTGTGGATAAAAGTATCAGTCTTGAAGTGCTTTGTTCTGTTACTATTTCTAGTACCTTCTTTAATGAGGTCTTTAATGCCCTCATGGCATTATTTGTTTCTTCCCCTTGCCAATGTTGTAGGATTTTAAGTTATATAATTTCCTTTTAGTGAATGATTTGATCCTACCTTCAAGAATCTAATACCTGGTTGATGTCTTTATCGCGACTAAGACTTTGAGAACGGAATTCTAGAAGTTCTGTTCGTAGACTAGGGACAATTTTTTCTAGTGTTTGCTCATGGGCTAGTGCCTCCTGGCTTTCTTATACCAGCATTCCATATAACCTAGTGGTTACTTCCTTATGTCCTTGTTGACACGTATCTTGGGTGTCTATCTTTTCTGCTACTTCTTGTAGCATTTCCCTTTGAATATCCTTCACCTCTTATTCTACTACTGTCAGCTGCATTAACTACACCGTGATGTTATTGTCATATATGTCTTCACCATCAGGGATCTGTTCTTGAACTTTAAGTATCTTTAAGGTATTATCTTGGCTGACTCCCTTCCCATGTTTAAAGGGGATATGGGCTTGGTCGAGGAATCTATCGATATCTTGTCTAATTTGACCCAAGGTTATTCCCGGATGACCAGCTAACTTAGCTAGGTTTATAGCGTAATCTGCTACCTTCAATATTGATACCTGTGATATCCGATGGGTACAAGCAATACTAGAAGATCATGGAAAAGAGGATACGTTTCCTATCTGGAATCAAGGGTAAAGCTAGTACTATCATAAATTGACTACCGTGCACTGCATCATTGATCGCTGTTTCATTTGGTTGGGTATTCATGGCTTCTTCCTCCATTATCCTCCTCACAAGGTGCCACTGTACTTCTGCCATCCAATTGAAGCGTTTATCTGATAAGTTTAACCATAATGTTGTGTCATTAGATTCTGGGTCTAGTACCTTGTGCCAATACTTTCTTTCTCATCTGAAGGGTTTGAGAAATTTGATAAGTCATAGATGGTGCAACAGGTATTCCTTTGGAGATGATATGGAATAGTTAGAGCAATTAAATTCTGGGTGTAGAACCTGGATTTCCTTTTTCTCAAGGTTTAAGATGTACTTGTGGTACATATATGGGTTTTCTAGGCCCATGCCGAAGGACTGGTCTGTTCTTGACTAGAGCTGTCTTTTTTACTACTTTATACAGTACTGCATACTCCATTCAATGAAGTCTTCTGACTCACTTGAACCTCACTTGAAGTTTGGGCCCAGCTGGATATAGTATATGTGAGTGAATTGATCCCTGGTTGGGATCTTGAAATGTATTGTGAACCACGAGGGTTCTGGGGTTTCAATGGATTCGATTTTGAGCAACTCCATTTCGAATATTTCTTTGAATGTATGAATTCAAATGGGACTGTAAGGTTCTTCAGAAATGTAGTAGAAGTGAGAGCTAAGGGTGGAGTTTGAAGTGAACTTGTAGTTCATGTAGTGAGTCTTGTTAAGAGAACAACTATCAATATACTGTTAGGCAGATGCTAAACTCTAGTACAACTATGGGATGTAGGCCAAATATTTGATCACAGAATCTCTGGAGGAAGGCTCCACTCGGTAAAATAGGTAAAGTAATAATTTTGAATGTAGAACAAGATTATGTTGATAATATCTCTTCTCTGTGGCTTGCTGATGTCTGTAAAGCTTAAAAGCTACTTCGCTATTTATATCCTGGGTCTGTGTGATTGCAGACTACTTCTGACTACTATGCCTGCGAAGTACTGCTCTAGTTTTAATATGTAAATGTCCAGAAACTTATAAGCGCAAATAGCATTGAACCCGAAAATTCTCACACCTTTTCATTGTTACAGAATAGTATTCCTCTATTGAGATGACTGCGCTATTAGTTATACCAAGCAGCAGCCTTCAACTTAGTTATCCACATAGACTATTATATTACTTTAGTCTTGTTGACTATTGTTTCTATAGTCTCTTTAGTCATGAAGTGATGAGTTTCATGCTGGCGCCATCTAGTGCCAATCGTAAGTCCTAGCCCAAGATGTCAGTGTTTTACACGTAATCATCTTATCTACATCTTCCTATTTGAGCATGCCTCCCATTAGCCCGCTTGCCTCTATGGAGAGGTTTTTCAATTAGGACCAACCATCCTGCAGCTAATCTCAGAAAGGTATGGGTCGATTCGGTATGTTTTCAATAGCTTCCACTACTGGGACATTTTCTTACAGTATTTCACCAGAAATGTCCTGTCACTTTCAGCCTATAATTAGTAATCATAACTTTATAGCCTATTATCTCAATGTACCTGCGATACATATCTTCCATTCCACATCTCAGATGTTGCCAAAGGTCTCATCTCATATACTCCATGAATAGCACGGAGTCGGATGGACAGCAGTGACGTAGATGATGTTATGAAGTGGGCTTCACTGAGGTGATATAATACCTATGTGACGCAACTTGTGAAATCTAGGTAATGATCAGCGGGCCGCATTGGAGGGCCGGAGTAGCTTGTTGGCTTTGGTAAATCGAGGGTCTGTGGACAGTTACCGTACCGTGAGGTCTGTGCACTTTGTCTCGGATTTTCATATGCCTAACTACCTCTTAGCCCTGCAGAAGTTATTGAAATTTTCTATTATTCGTTTCATAAGTATATTTCTTTTGAATAACTTGTATTTCTCTCCTTAAGTTATATTTCTGGTTTACCTATAGATCACGAACATTACTACAGCAGGAGTATATACATTGGGTATTTCGTTTATATTTCATGATAACGATGGGATAATTGGATATATATTTTCTTATTGCATGTGTGGGATGTCTCGGTTATACTCACTTATGTACTACGACCTTTTGGAAAGGTGCATTACATGTTAGTTTTCCGGTTAAAATCTCTCACACAATTACAAGTTATATATATTTTATTAGGAATTTCCTTGGTAGTTTTTCGGGGTCAAACTTGTTCGCACTTATGTTTCTTACAAGATTTTCGCGATTATTTCTTTTCTTCGCGTAAGTATGCGCACCTGTATATATAGCTGGTTACCGCTCCGAGTGTTAGAAAGAATTAAGGATAAGAACTACTACCAATCTGCCTTTCTACTACCATCCTCCGCACCTAAAGTGCGCCTACAGTATACCTTTAATACTGTATCGTATTCTCGTACTCAAGCTATTAAGATTGTGCTGCTACATACAATTCAATAGATTATGAGCCCGGCGCATTCATAGTCAAACGACATACTCTTACACACCTTACGACAGCAGGCATTCTACTACTCTACCTCTCACCAACGACATTATCGCTTCCTCCATCCGAACGATTTTATCACTTCCAAACTACAGTCGCAACCATCTCGCTTAACATCAGAGCTTGGACTCCCCACAACTCTAACCACTCAATGATACACCTTATCGCTTCCAATAGCACAATAAGGATCCCGATTGGCTACGCTTGTTATGGAATTTTTAACACAAGTACCGATACTTAAGCGACATGAGCGAGACTTCCTCAAATGCTGCCGCAGTACCTCCATTACCTCCCCCAGCAACCGCTGAAGTACCTTTACCACCAGCTCACGCTGCACCACTTCCAGCATCACCTGCTCTTGGACCACTCCCAGCAACTCCCACCCCAGTAGCCAGAAATATCCCCAATAATTCCAAGTGTTCTTGGATACCATCCTACAAACTGAGCTCTATACCAAAGCTCACCGGGCCCGACAACTACAGATCATGGCGCGATATCTTGGAATATGTGTTGGGACTTTACAATTGCTGGGACATAGTAACTGAAATGGAGATAATACCAGAACCGTACGAAGACGAAAATGGCGAAACCAATAGTGTAAAGATAGATGAGTTTAGAGACCGATACCAATGGGCCTCGACCTACTTCCTTGAAATGATAGACTCCCAATGGCTAATCCTCCTGGCAACCCACAAAACACCAGCAGCCATATGGAAAGCCTTACAAGACAAATTTGCTAGAGGAAACACCTCCTCCTTCTTTGAGCAACTCAACGCTGTCCTAGACGCCAAATATGATGCGGCCACACCAATAGCCGATCACATCAACGGATACGATACCCTTTGGAATCCAATGCAACATCGTTGCTCCTCCGCCTCCGCTGACGACCGATATACCTTACCGTTTGTTTTCAAAACGGTTTTTGAGTCACCGGAAGCAAAAGCTGCTGTTCTTCTCCGTTCCCTCCCCGAGTCAATGAGTAACAACGTTGACAACCTCCAGACCAAGGAGGACCTTACCTACGATCATGTCTATAACAAACCGTTGGACTTGAGACCTTCGGGCAATTCCGAAACAGACAAAGCCTATAAAAGCGCTGACGTCAAAAGAAAAGGAAAGGAAAGGGAAATGGTTCGAAAGACAGCGGCCAATACCAAGGAATGTACCTACTGCAAAAAGCACTACCCCACTGCACGGTCAGAAGGACATACTTGGAATGAGTGCAACAAACTCAAACCCGACAACCAAAAGATGAAGGAAAAGAAAGCTGTTAGTTCAGCTAAGATTGGAAAGGAAGAGATATCCGAACCGGTCAGTACATCCTCCTCCCTCCTCTCTACACAAAGAAACCCTTACCCACTCAACTGGGTAATCGATACTGGCGCAAGCTCACACATGACGAACAACCTAGACCTTCTTATAAACTATGTACCTAGCACTGGTACCGTTAAGTTGGGAGATGACTCTATAATGGAGTCATGTGGTTCAGGAATGGTTAGTCTCATGGCCCAAACCTCAAAAGGTCATGTAGTTCTGATAGTCCTGCAACGAGTTCTCTGGGTACCCAAGTTGGGTAAAAGCAACTAGATGTCATGGCGCGCTGTGGTTTCGATGGGAAAGGGTTTTTCTTTAAGTAGTAAAGGGAAGGACATGTTCATTTTAGGGAAAAATAAAGGCGAAGTAATTTGGGGAAAACTAGACGGTCAAGATTATGTTGTGCAAGAAGAAAAGGATATAGCGAACAAGATGACTTACCAACAATGGCATGAAGCACTTGGACACCCTTCCCCTCCTCACCTCTAAAGCAACAACTACAGCGACGATCCGTCAATCCCCAAAGTTCATAAAGACTGGAGTTGTGAAACTTGCATCACCTCAAAGTCAACAAAGCACAAACCTGAATCAATACAAAGTCGATGTGAAAGCCCCTGTGATCTAATCCATTCGGATCTAAGTGGAAAGTTTTCGTCCCCATCCTTTGGCAACTCTTGGTACTATGTCACATTTATCGATGACTGTACACAATACACTTGAGTTTACCCCATCAAAGTCAAATCCGATACAGTAAAAGTGTTTACACAGTTCATCAAAGAAAGACAAACCCAGGACAGTGTGGTTATTAAACGATTCCGAACCGATAATGGAGGAGAATATGTCAATAATGAAATGCTAACATTGTTACAAAAGCATAGAATTATGCATGAGAAAACCCCTCCTTATTCTCGCGAATCTAATGGTGTTGCCGAATAGTACAATAGGAGGATAATCACATCAAGGTGTTCTATGCTTACAGGATTACCACTACGACTATGGGCTGAAGCAATTACAACTGCCGTATACCTAAGGAAAAGACTCCCTAACCGATCCATAGGAAACTCAATGCCCTATGAATCTCTCTACAACAAAAAGCCATTGATAAACCACCTTCGCCCCTACGGGACCAAATGCTTTGTCCATATACCAGAGGAGACACGCAAACCAGGAACTAAGCTACAACCTCGGGCAATCGAAGGATACCTTGTAGGATATACTTCCTCCCACAAATTATACCGGATATACATCCCCTCACAGCATAAGATTTCTGAAATGCGACCGATACATTGGACGAACAAAACAATACAACCATCGACTCCATCAGAATCGTTACCGGAACCAGAAGTCTATGCGAATGTCTTTCTACCACCTCTCCCTACTCCATATGAAAAACAGACACCTCTCTCTACCCCATATGAGCCACTGGAATCAGATACAGAAAAGACACCACCAAAACCGACCATCGAAGTACATCCTCCCCCACCGCCAGAAAACCCACAAGACTATGATGAAACCGCAACACCAGAGGTAACCCCGGAACCACCTGAACAGGAGGAACAACCGCAGGAACCACTGGCAACATGAACCAGATCTGGAAGACTCATCCGCCCACCTCAATACTATGGCAGAAATGTCAAAGTACAGGTAAACGAGGACCCCTTGACGTACCACCAAGCAACCACTAGCTCGCTTAAGGAACACTGGACCTCAGCTATCGACGATGAAATAAAGGCACAGAAAAAGAATGGGACTTTTGATGAAGTAGATAAGCTGATAGGAAGAAAGATAATTGATAGTAAGTGGATATACAAAACAAAACGCAATGCTGACGGTACACTGGAAAGATACTGTGCAAGAGCCGTAGCCAAGGGTTTCTCACAGGTCCCTGGATTCGACTTTGATGACACCTTCGCACCAGTTATTGGTTACGAATCGCTCCGTTTCCTGCTTGCCGTTTGCGCCAAAAACAAATGGCAACCGCGACAATTCGATGTTAAATCCGCTTTCCTTTGCAGCGAATGGAAAGAAGAAGTCTACATGCGACAGTTACCTGGGTACAGTAACGGAGACAAAGTATGGCGACTTAACTGATGTCTCTATGGACTTAAGCAATCTGAGAACGAATGGTATACTCTCCTCGCTAGATACTTAACATCCAGAGGTTTCAGGACATCCTCCCTAGACCCATGCATGTTTGTTCACCATAAACACGACATCTACATCTCGGGTTACGTTGACAACATCGCTATATACTCGGCCGAAACTCCGGAAGCCACCTCTCTGATAGAAGACCTGAAAACGGCATTCGAGATTACCGACTTCGGGGAAGCTACATTACTGCTCGGCCTCCACATCGCGTATACATCAGACGAGATACATCTTACCCAAGAAGGATACATCATGTGAATCCTCGAAAGGTACTCTATGGAAAACACACGTCCTGTATCCACACCCTTACTGAAAGGCATTCAACTAAGGAAAGGAACAGAAGAGGAACAGATACCTGACCCTTCTACATACCAATCGATAATAGGATCGCTTATGTACCTGACCACTGGTACAAGACCTGACCTAGCATATACCATATGATTTCTCTCTCAATTTTCTTCATGTCCTACAGAACAACACCTCAAGGCCACGAAACACGTCTTACGATACATTAACGGTACAAAAAACATTGGATTCCACTATCCGTACACTACTACAAACGCTATCGATACTTATGTCGATGTTGACATTACTGCTTGTCTGGATACCCGCCGTTCCTTTACAGGATAAATTATGCTTTTCAACGGTGCTTGTATCTCCTGGCGATCCAAGAAACAGGCCTCGGTCGCAACATCCACAACCGAAGCGGAATATGTAGCTATGTCACTGGCTGCGCAACAAATCCAATGGTGCCTCAAAGGTCTCAAAGACATTCGCTGAACTGTACCTATCGCCCTACATGCTGATAATACCGGCGCAAATTTCCTGGCGACAAACCATCAGTTAAATGAACGAATGAAACATATCGATATACATTTCCACAAATTATGTGAAGAAATCGATAACGGCTCATTCACACTACTTAAGGTTTCATTGTCAGAAAACCTAGCGGATATATGTACTAAGACTTTGGCAAAACCGGCGCATGAGTGTTTAATGGGACTGTTGGGCTGTAGATAATGAGGGGAAGTGTTGAAATTTTCTATTATTCGTTTCATAAGTATATTTCTTTTAAATAACTTGTATTTCTCTCCTTAAGTTATATTTCTGGTTTACCTATACATCACGAACATTACTATAGCAGGAGTATATACATTGGGTATTTCGCTTATATTTCATGATAACGATGGGATAATTGGATATATATTTTCTTATTGCATGTGTGGGATGTCTCGGTTATTCTCACTTATATACTGCGACCTTTTTGGAAGGTGCATTGCATGTTAGTTTTCCGCTTAAAATCTCTCACACCATTACAAGTTATATATATTTAATTTGGAATTTCCTTGGTAGTTTTTCGGGGTGAAACTTGTTCGCACTTATGTTTTTACAAGATTTTCGCGATTATTTCGTTTCTTAGCTTCAGTATGCGCACCTGTATATATAGCTGGTTACCACTCCGAGTGTTAGAAAGAATTAAGAATAAGAACTACTACCAATCTGCCTTTCTACTACCATCCTCCTCGCCTAAAGTGTGCCTACAGTATACCTTTAATACTGTATCGTATTCTCGTACTCAAGCTATTAAGATTGTGCCGCTACATACAATTCAATAGAAGTCACCGCTCCTATCCTCGCCCTCTTGGTCCAAACTTGACTGGGAGAAGATTTCTCCTGCAATATAAATGATGATACTTACTTTGCCCCCTACCCCTCCTAACTCCAAATACCCTGGTGAGCTGGTTCAACCTACCCTTGATGAGACTCTCCATGATATTTCACTTGAGTGTTTCCATGAAGGGACCTTCCTACTGATCGAAGCCCTGGCGGTCTCCAAACCTAACAGCTCGAAAGGTCACATTCCTCGCAATAGTCTAATCTACTCACCGATTTCCCCTCCCCTCCTCCTGAGACAATATTCATTGTAGTCGGAGGCTCTATGTAAAGGCAATTCTGAAAGTCAAACACTCTTACAGGAAGCGCTTCCTTGTATTGGCCAACCCACAAACCCATTGACCTGCGAATAGATTGGCATTCAGCAAATCCCAAAACAGATTTCCCCATATTCCTAGTCAAAGTATACAGTTCGAGAGTAACATGACACCCCTTGCTCACTTCTTCTCCCAGAAGTGTTTAAAATACACCCATGCCATCTTGAGAGAGTTCAGAGCTATCACTTTGCTCTCTACTGACAAAGTTCCTGATTCACTCAGAAGATCCAGCTTCTCCTGTACTCCAGGACCCAACACTATCCCGTAGTCGGTATAGAAAGAGGTCCACAAGTATTATCCCTCCCTCCCCAGCTCCCTCTTTGGCCTACTGGTCTCCTCTGGGTTCCACCTACTCTCCATCAAGAAGATGAATGGTATAGTACTAGACAATGTCTTGAAAGGTATCCTACAATATGCCTATGTCATTTAGGATCATACTGTCTCTCTAGACAGTCTCTAAAATCCTGGAAAGGGTGATGTCGCATAGGCTCTCCATCCTGGCCTACTGCCCGGGTCTCCTCTCGTCATAACAGCGTCGCTCCCTACTTGGCTTTAGCACCTTTCATACATGCATCATGCTCGCTTATGAGGTTCAAACCTCTTTTATATCTAAGATAAAGATCTAGCCCCTTATCCTTGACATCAAAGAAGGTTTTGATAATGTCTCCTCTCACTCCCTATACGAATGACTGGCCACCAAGGCAGTTAATCCTTACATGATATCCTGGATATGGTCATTCCTTTATGGAAAGTCTTACCATCTCATCTTTCAAGGCTTCCCCAACAAATTGTTACCAGTCTCGGTTGATACCCCCCTAGGGTCACCTATTTCCCCCCTCCTATTTGTTATCTACATCTCAACTCTCCACTTTCCTGTCCCCTGAGGTCAGATGAAGTCTTGTATGGTTGACTTTGCTGTGACTGTCACCTTTAACCCTTATTGATGGAATTTCTAAAGGCTCTATGGCCTAGTGGGCTCTCTGTAATACAAAGCTAGAAGGATAGGAGTATCCTTCTCTACCCCTAAGACCGAGCTCATGAACTGGTGAACTCCTGCACAGAAGACCCTTTCCCCTAGAATCCTGGTCATGCTGGACAGTTAGCTCTTCCACCCCTGAAGTCTCCTCTATTAGCTTGGCTACTAGTTTGAACCTACAACTACCTCTTGTACAAAAGTTACAATATTGCACTTCTTGTTGAAATTTTCTATTATTCGTTTCATAAGTATATTTCTTTTAAATAACTTGTATTTCTCTCCTTAGTTATATTTTCTGGTTTACCTATAGATCACGAACATTACTACAGCAAGAGTATATACATGAGGTATTTCGCTTATATTTCATGATAACGATGGGATAATTGGATATATATTTTCTTATTGCATATGCGAGATATTTCGGTTATTTTTCTTATGTACTGCAGCCTTTTTAGAAGGTGCATTACATGTTGATTTTCCGCTTAAAATCTCTCACACCATTACGATTTATATATATTTTAGTTGGGAATTACTTGGCAGTTTTTCAGGGTCAGACTTGTTCGCACTTATGTTTCTTACAAGATTTTCCCGATTATTTCTTTTCTTCGCTTAAGTATGCGCACCTGTATATATAGCTGGCTACCGCTCCGAGTGTTAGAAAGAATTAAGGACAAGAACTACTACCAATCTGCCTTCCTACTCCTACCCTCCTCGCCTAAGTGTGCCTACAGTATACCTTTAACACTGCATCGTATTCTCGTACTCAAGCTATTAAGATTGTGCCGCTACATACAAATTCAATACTTCTCATGTAGGCTAGGCTTGGTACAAGGTACTTTAGGTACTACAAGGAGTCTTCCCAGACTGGTAAAAGCTCTTGCCCACTTTCCCCGCCACTGTAACCACCTCAAGGATGATGCAGTAAATGTAGTGTTAACGGGCTTTGTTCTTTACCGAAGGTGGTAACTAGTTAAGTAAAGTCTGGAGGCTTTCACAGAAGATCTCAAACTAAAGATTCTCATAACGAGCTAAAGAAGGTAACTGTTTAACCAAGTATATTGAAAACTCTGTCTGTCAAAGTCTGCCTCCTCTAACTCTAAGAATAGCAGTCCTTAAATACATTTGTCAGGCTACTCCGAGCCTTGTACAACAAAACATATAAGGCTCCAATCTGGTAGCCTTGAAATCAAATATAAAATATATAAAGTATTAAACTGATACTCAAAACCAAACATTAACATATAGAGTATCAAACTGATACTCAAAACCAAACATAAAACATATTGAGTATCAAACCAATACTCAAAATAAAACATAAAACATATAGAGTATCAAGCTGATACTTGAACCAATACTATCAGGCTAGAAGCACACCTCTTTTCCTGAAACTAATTTCAAAACATAACCATATCAACCTGATACCTAAATTCCTAATCAGTAACTAGTACCAGTTACAGCCATCGCCTCGCCATCTCTTTGATAGCTCCCATCCTACTTTACGGCTCTGACCTCTTCTTACTCAGCCTCACAATGCTTGACGGAATGTTGGTGTTCCGGTGGACTGTTCAGAGATAAGTAACGAACTGTTTTTCAACTATTCTCATAGACTTGCTGGCCAGTGAGGTATCGCTCCTCCATCACCCCTCCTCATCACTTATCGCCAATATCTAGCAGCTGTTAGGCTGGTCTGCCTTCCCCCAGAGGTGAATCCAGCAATAGTCCACCTCCACTCTACCTTCTCCACCAACTCTCCCTACTTCTCCCCAGAGGACCACCTGTCATACACTAGGAGACTGACATCAGTATATGCTCTACTGCTCTGGAAAACTCCTATCCCATCACTATGGATAGAGAAATACCCCCTACTGGATGCCATAGCTCATAGGACATTCCTCTTCATCAGTTTGGATAGCCCCCTTATTTGCCCCACCCTCTCCCTTGTTCCTCACAACCAGCACACCCGGCAAGGAGACTCAGCTTTCTACAAGCTATCCAAGATGGCTATTGGTTCCGGGCTCAACCATGACTGAACAATCCAGTTCCCTATGCGCTTCTCATAATCCTGCAGCCTATATCTAGTATCCCACTCCTTCATGGGTCTTGGCAGATTCACAGTGGGAATGATCCACCAAATGCGATTGGGGAAAAGCTATTTGGGGACACATGCAGCTTGGTTTACTAAAGACCCATCGAACCTGGGCCTTTTCTGTAAAGGGGTCGTGGATGAATTCCAATCCGCAATCTTATGATACTTGTCCTACTTTCCTCACTGGAGGTATCTACTCCTAATGCTCAAGGATCAAGGACAAGAGAGCTCCCTCAGGTTTGACAAGGTCCAGCTCATAGCCCTGGTGGCATATATGAACAGAACCGTGACTGGCTTCTCCCTGAAAATGCCACTAGCTTGCTCCACACTCCCCCCATGATGGGATAACCCATTGCCATTACCCTTTCTTCCCATATTTGGCTTTAGGCCTTCAGATTACTAGTTTCCATAGTTTGCTTTAGCTTTGCTTTGTTTTACTTGTCATTATGATTATGATTATGGTTTTGTTTGTTTTACTTCCTTAGGGACATGGTGTTAGCAATCAGATACACTGCGAGGACTTTTATTAAGATTGGTGTGAGATTTCCTTTGTTATACATATTTTGCAATTAAGGTTTTCTTTATGCTATAGCTAGTGCTGCATCCAAGTTCTTATACCTGGACTAAGAATATATGAAGACAAAAAAAAGAGAACAAAAATGAGACTCGAGATTTAGCACCCTTCGTCTCCACTATTTTTCTTGTGCTTGCAATCAACTATCAATACAAGACTCTTATGATTACCCACCTTCCCCTCTCCTTCTATGATGGCTTTGGCCTGGGAGTGGGAGCCATCCTCATCATCTTCCCACTGTCGTCCTTCACTCTTTTATATATTGAGGCTTTCCTCCTTTTAGGTTCTGGTACTACCTTTCTGCTGCCCATTCCCTCCTCATCACCTCACTTAACAAGGCCCCCTTATGTAGTCAGTGACCTTTCACTTCCCAAGCTTCAGATAGTTTGGAATACAATTTGAAGTACGTGAGAAGTCTTTAACAGGCTCCAGGTCAATCTCTCTCCTCTCCACCATTAGCTTAAGCAGTGTTACTGTTAGATATCGTACTTGATATCCTATCCATTAAGTATTTTGTAACAGGTAACGATACTTAGTTAGTTAGTCTTATATTTATTAAAAATACTTCTCTTCATTTACTATATCCTTTCTTAATTCAATTACTATCAAGAATCTGATTATTACTCTTAGGGTATTGCCAACATTCTTTACTTGAATGCTAATAATCTGACCTTATCACAATAGTAGAATCAATAGTAAAATATCTTGTTATTCTTAAACATATAGGTAGGAAAGTATAATAGAGGATTCAATATAAATTTATTATTACTTGTACTGCCAAAACTGGCATATGATAAGTTTTACCACCCGGTAGCTGGTTAACGCACATGGGTCAGCAGCAATCTAATTACAAGACCCCAAACCTCGTACCCATTGATAAAACACTTCTGAACCCCAATGGTAAGGCTACAGGATACAGCTATCTACAGTCCTACATTTCACGGCCCTAGCCACAGCCTGCTGTCATCTGAACTGAAGCAAACTGCCTGGAGATACCACTCAATGCTCCCGCTAATGCCATCCCCGATCTACCGAAAATACCACTGCCACTAGAAGCCATGCTGCAACCCACCCTCCATCCAAGCACAGGCCAACCTATAGCAGGACAACAAAAGAAACATAGCCAAATTCAACCCTGACCTACACAAAATGTGAAACAGAAACTGGAAGCCGAATTACAACGGAGTATGGGAAACCACAATTGAGAGGGTCCTAGTTGTAGGTGAGAATCATGTAGTAGCCACAAATGTTGCAAGTATACTTGACCACCTCAGACACCCAGGCTATGGCATGCAGGGCCTATTTACAACAAGGGTACCAAGCACTAAACAATAAAGCTTCCAATTGCATTACCTCGACCAGCAGAGATGGAGAGACAATATTCTCAACACCAGCAACAGGAGTGAGCACATGTGCCCGCTTGGGTAATGACCCCTCCTCAAAGTCAGGAAGCAAGAGGACTGAAGAGGTGATATTACGCTTCCCCTGTTGCTTCTTCTTCTTCCTCCCCTTACCAGACTCAGGCAGAGGATGGTTAGTGGTAGATACGCCACTACCTCCACCAACAGCCACATCCATCACGCCACCAGAGGTGCTCCGTTCCCACTCAGCCATGGGTTCAGCCACACTGGGTTCAGGAGCCTGCAAGGATGCCGCCACAACTGAGTCCGCCTATTAGGCATATGGAAATCTGAGATAAACAGTTCACAGACCTCGCGGTAGGGTAACTGTGCACAGACGCTTGATTTTCCAAATAAGGCAACACCCCCCTCCGGCTTATGTATGGAGCCCACATATCGTTAGCTAGATTTTGAGAGTTGAGTCCTGTAACTAGAATCTCACATCATTGAAGCCCACATGATAACACCATATATGTTACTACAGTCTGTCCGATTACACGCTGTTCGCAGGATATACGAGAGGGGACCTTTAGCAACATCTGAGAAGTAGAACGGAAGAGGTCCACGAGAGGTGGAGTGGGATAAGAGGCTTCAAAGTTAGGCTTCCTAAACTACAGGCCATAAGTGATGGGACGTTTGTGGGGAAATACTTCAAGAGGATGTCCCCGTAGCAGAGGCGATTCAGGATATACCAGATCTACCCATACTCTTCTGAGATTAGCTGTATGTTGTTTGGTCCTAGTAATAAGATCCCTGTATGCAGGGCGGTAGACTAAGGAGAAGCATGCTCAGAAAGGAAAACCTAGATATGTCAGAGACTCTTAAGACATTAATACGTTGGGCAGGGACTTGTGATTGGCACTAGGTGGTGCGGCAGGAAACTGATCACTTCATGACTGAGGAGACTACTGGAATGATAGTCAACAAGACTAGAGTAATCTAATAGTCTATATGGACAACTAAGTTGAAGGCAGCTGTTTAGTATAACAAATAGTGCAGTCATCTCAACAGAGGAATACTATCCTGTAACTGTGAAAGGGTGTGATTTGTTTCAGAGTCAAATGATGTTCGCACTTATAAGATACTAGATGTCTGGGTATCAAAACCAGAGTGGTACTTCAGAGGCATAGTAGTTAGAACTAGTCCGCGAACACTCAGATGCAGAATATAAATATCAAAGTGCCTCCCAAGCTTTATAGAGATTATCAAGCACTGGAGAAGAGATCTTATCAATATAAAATAGTTTACCTTATAAATCTTTACTTTACATATGTTTATTGAGAAGAGCCTTCCTCGACACATTCTCCCAATGAAGATTTTGGCCTACGTCCCTCAGTTATACTAGAGATTGTCATCCGCCTAATAGTTTAGAAGAATTATAAAAAAGTTATAAAGGCATTCTAGAGGAAGCCTAGTAGGAGTGAGCTCATATTAGGCATATGGAAATCTGAAACAAGTGCACAGACCTCACAGTAGGGTAACTGCTCACAGACCCTCAATTTACCAAAGGCTCAACATTTTCCTCCGGCCCCGTTATGGTGCCTGCTTATCATTAGTGAGATTTTGAGAGTTGCGACTTATAACTAAAATGTCACATCAACAAAGCCTACTTTAAAACATCATATTTGTTGCCACCATCTGTCCGACAGCATGCTGCTTGTAAGATACATGAGAGGAGACCTTTGGCAACATCTGGGCAGTGGAATAGAGGAATTCCGCCCTATGTGCACTAAGATAGCAAGCTTTAATGTTAGGCTTCCTAAACTATCGGCTGCAGGTGATGGGATGTTTTTGGCAATATACTCTAAGAGGATATCCCCATAGTGAGACAATGGAGGACATACCGAATCCACTCATATGTTTCTGAGATTACCGGTACATTGGTTGGTCCTAGTAATAGGACCCCTCTACGCAGGCTGGCAGACCAAGCAGAGGCATGCTCAGAAAGGAACACCTAGATAAGCCCGAAATCCTTACAACGCTGACAGGTTGGGCTCAGATTTGTGATTAGTACTACCTGGCCTGGCATGAAACTGATTACCTCATGACCATAGAGACTATTGGAACAATAGTCAACAAGACTAAAGTAATATAATAGTCTATGTAGACAACTAAGTTGAAGGTGGCTGTTTTGCATATTATATAGCACAGTCAGCTCAATGGAGGAATACATTCCATAACTGTGAAACTGTATGATATGTTTCAGAGTTAAATGGTACTCGAACTCTTAAGATTTTGGATGTTTGCCTATTACAACCCTAGCGGCACTTTGGAGGCATAGTAGTTAGAAGCAGTCGACAAACATGCAGCTGTGGGATACAAATATTGAAGTCCCTTTCAAGCATTACAGACATCATCAAATAATGGAGAAGAGATCTTATCAATATAAAATTGTTTTACGCTTTTAATCTTTATCTTACTTATTTATCAAGACTCGCCTTTTTCAACAGATTCTCTGATCAAGGATTTGGCCCACGTCCCTCCAAATTATACTACATTTTGACATTCACCTAATAGTTATGGAATAGTATTCCTCCACTGATATGACTGCGCTATTTATTTTACAAAACAAAACTTCTTAAGTTAGTTGTCCGCAGGAACTATTATCTTACTTCAGTCTCATTGACTATCACTCTAGTAGTCTCTACACTCCTAAAGTGATCAGTTTCATACCAGGCTAGCTAGTACAAATGGCAAATCCAAGCCCAATGTGCAAACGGCTTAGGAGTCTTCGCCTCATCATTGACTTCTTATCTGAGCATGCTTCCCCTCGGTCTGCCTGCCTCTTTAGAGAGATCCTAGGACTTGGACCAACCAACTTACAGCAGATCACAGAAGGGTATAGGTGGATTTGGTATGCCCTTTGTATCTTCGGCTGCTGTGATATTCTCGTGGAGTATTTTACTGAAAATGTCCTGTCACATTCAGCCCCTAATTAGGAAGCCTAAGCTTGAAGCCTACAATCTCAAGTGGCCTTCAATAGAAACCGTTTGTTTCACTAGTAGGCATATTCAAATCTGAGTCAAAATAGTGCACAGACATAACAGTAGGGTAACTGCGCACAGACCCTCGATTTACCTGTGCCAACATCCCCCTCTGGCCACTTTCTGGAGTATGCACATTATTAGTGACATTTTCAGAGTTACGTCTCATGACTAAAAGGCTACATCAATGAAGCCCACCTCATGACACCATATACATCGCTGCCATTTATCTGACAGTAGGCTATTTGCAGGATACAGGAAAAGGGACTATTAGTTACATCTAGGAAGCAGAACAGAAGAGGTCTTTCGAAGACACATTGAGATAATAGACTTCAAAGTTAGGCTTCAGAATTATGGGCCAAAAGTGATGCGATGTTTTCAGTGAAATACTACAAGAGGATGCCATAATAGCGGAGGCTATTGAAGACATACCGAATCCACCCATACCCTTCTGAGATTAGCTGTAGGTTGATTGGTTCTAGTAATAGGACCCCTCTATAGTGGCGGGTAGATCTAGAGGAAGCGCACTTTGAGTGGAAAATCAGGATAGGTCAAAGACCCTTAAGATATGAACATGTAGGGCTTGAACTTGTCATTGGCACTAGGTAGCCTGGTATGAAACTGATCACTTCATGGCTGAAGAGACTACTAGAACAAGAGTCAAAAAGACTAACACGATATAAAAGTGTATATGGACAACTAAGCTGTGGACCGCGGTGTCGTATAACAAATAGCGGAGTCATCTCAATGGAGGAATACTATTCCATAGCCATGAAAGGCAGTAAGAAGTTCCATGGTCCAACCCTGTTCGCACTTATAAGATTCTGGACATTTGTGTATTAAAAACGAGAGTGGTACTACAGAGGCATAGTAGTTAGAAGTACTCTGTGTATACTCGCATGCAGCATAATCGGTACTGGTTACTGGTTAGGAATTTAGGTATTAGTTGATCTTTGTTGTATTTTAAAAGAATTTTCAAGAAACGAGGTGTTCCTCTAGGCTGATGATATTGGTTTTGAGTATTGGTTTGATACTTTATATGTTTTTTATTTGGTTTCGAGTATCGGTTTGATACTCCATATGTTTATATTTGGTTTTGAGTTCTGGTTTGATACTTTATATGTTCTATGTTTGGTTTTGAGTGTTGGTTTGATACTCTATACGTTTCTGTTTGGTTTTGAGTATTAGTTTGATACTTTATATATTTTATGTTTGGTTTTGTATATTAGTTTCATACTTTGTACCTTTATCTTTGGTTTTGAGTATTGGGTTGATACTTTATATGTTGTATGTTTGGTTTTGAGTATTGGTTTGATACTTTTAGTGTTTTATGGTTGGTTTTAAGGCTGCCATTTAGGAATCTTATATATTATGAGAAGTAAGGCTTTGGGTAGACTAAGAAGTGTATTTAAGTCAGCTATTCTTTGAGCTAGAAGAGGCAGATTTTGACAGACAGAGTTTTCATACAGTTGATTGAACAGTTACTTTCATCTGTTCGCTTCAAGAATCTTTAGTTTGGGATCCATCAATTATCTCAGAGACTTCAGTAGTCACGATACAGTATAACATCCATTCAACAACCTCATTTAAGGTCTCCAGACTTTGCTTTACTTGTTACTACTATCGGCATAGAACAAGAGCCCATTAATCCCACACTTACCACATTTTCTAACCGGCGGTTACATGTAGGATATCAATATTAAAGTACCTCCTGAGCTTCACAGATATCATCAAGCAATGGAGATGAGATCTTATTAATATAAAATTGTTTACACTATAAATCTTTACCTTACCTTTAATCGGTACAGGTTACTAGTTTAGGATTTTCAGGTATCAGTTGATACTGATTGTGTTTTGAATTTGTTTCAGGAAACCAAGTGTGCCTCTAGCCTAAGAATATAGGGTTTGATACTCTATATATTTTATGTTTGGTTTCGAGTATCGGTTCCATACTCTATATCTTTTATGTTTGGTTTTGAGTATTCGTTCAATACTTTATATGTTTTATGTTTGGTTTCGAGTATCGGTTTGATATTTTATATATTTTATGTTTGGTTTTGAGAATCAGTTTGATACTTTATATGTTTTACGTTTGGTTTTAAAGCTACCGTTTTGGAGTCTTATATGTTATGAGAAGAAGGCTTTTGGTAGCCTAGGAAGTGTATTTAAGAACTGCTATTTTTCACGTTAGAAGAAGCAGACTTTGACAGACAGAGTTTAAAATATACTTGGTTGAACAGTTATTTTCTTCCGTTCGCAGCGAGAATCTTTAGTTGAGATCCACCAAACGTCTCTGCGACTTCAGAGGTCGCGATATAGTAAGCAGTCTATTCAACAACTTCAGTTAAAGCCTCGGGACTTTGCATCGCTAGTTACCACATTCGGTAAAGAACATAGGCCGTTAACCCTACGCTTACCGCATCTCTTGAGAGGCAGTTATATTACCTATTTATAGAGACAAGCCTTCCTTAACAGATTCTCAGATCAAAGATTTTGGCCCATGTCTCTCAGTTATACTAGAGTTTGGTATCCACCTAACTGTATATTGATAGCTCTCCTTTTACTAAGACTTACTATATGAACTACGAGTTCACTTCAAAATCCATCCTCCACTCTTGCTTCGATTACATTTTGTAAGCACCTCACTATCCCATTTACATTTATACAATAAAAGAAATATTTAACATAGAGCTGCTCAAAATCCAATTGATTGACCCTTTAGCAGCCTTGTGGTACACTATAGCTTTCGGGATCGCAACGAGAGATCATTTTGAGCACATATATCATACCTGGCATAGTCTGAACTTTGACTGGAGTTCAACTGAGGTAGAAGACCTTATCAAGTAGAGTACCCAGTACTCTAAAAAGAAACAGTTAGAAACACTTGGCCAGGAACAATCCATACCCTTGGCCTGGACCTAAGAAACCACTATATGAACCACAAGTACATTCTAAACCTGTAGAACAGAGAAAATTCAGGTTCTAAATCCAAAATCCGATCATGCCAATTATTTCGTACCATCTCCAAAAGAATACAAATTGCACCACTTTTGATTCATCAAATTCCTCAAACCTTTTAGAGGACAAAGAGAATATTGGTACAAGGTATTAGATCCAATACCCATAACCTCATGGGTAGGATAATACCTGTACGACAAGCTTCCTGACAGAATGACTGAAGTACTACAACTTCCCAAAATTAGAAGAACCGGAGGAGGAAGAGAGCCTATAGATACCTGGCCGGATGTAAAGGCAACTGATAATTCAGTGGACTGGAGTCAATCTCTATTAGTACCTGTTGACCTTCAATTCCTAATAGGAGTAAGATCCTGTTTTCCATGATCCTCCAGTATGGCTGGTACATATTGGATATAACAATCATGAACACCAAAGCCTGGAGACCATGCTGCAAATCTAGCCAAGCTAGCTTGTTGTCTGAGAATAACCTTGGGTTAAATTGGACAAGATATAAATATATCACTTAACCAAGCCAACGGTATCTTCAAATACTTAAAGAAGGTCACCCAAGACAATACCGCAAAATTACTTAAGGTACAACAACAAATCACCAATGGGCAAGACATACGGGACAATGACATCACTGTTATGTTAATGCAGCTGGCTGGTATGGAACAAGAGGTTAAGGATATCTAAAGAGAAATGCTAGAGGAAGTAGCGGAAAAAATAGGCGCACAAGATAGGCATCAACAAGAACATGAAAAAGTGACCACCGTCTCACATGGAATGTGAGGGCAACAAAGTCAGGAAGCACTAGTCCATGATGAAATCTTGGAACAATTGGTCACTAGTCTATGAACAGAATTCTTGGAATTCCTTTTTCAAGGTATGAGTTGCGAAAAACGTCACCTGGGTATTAGATTCTTGGAGGCGGAATCAAATGATTCACCACAAGGAGGTACGAGAACTCAAAGCCATACGATATCGGCAAGGAGAAGAAACAAGTAATGCCATATAGGCATTGGTATCATCGATAACTAAGATACTGGCTATAGTACTAGTGTAAATACCTTTCAGAAGATGAGGCAAATAAAGGATTAATGGGCGTTGTTCTGAACCAAGCTGGTAACTAGTGAATCAAAGTCCGCATACTTTAGCTGAGGTTGTTGAATAGACTTCTTACTAGATCGCTACTACTGAAGTCTCCGAGATGTGTGGTAGATCTCATGCTAAAGATTCTTGAAGTGAGTTGAAGAGAGTAACTGTTCTACCAAGTATATTGAAAGCTCGGCCTGCTGAAGTCTGCTTCTTCTAATGCAAAGAATAGCAGTTCTTAAATACATGTCTGAGGCTATCTGGAGACTTATTCTTATAACATATAAGACTCCTAAATAGTAGCCTTGAAACTCAATATAAAATATATGATGTAGCAAACCAATACTCGAAACCAAATATAAAACATATAGACTATCAAACCAATACTCAAAACCAAACATAAACCATACAAAGTATTAACCTGATACTCGAAACCAAACATAAAACATATAGAGTATCAAACCCTATACTATCAGGCTAGATGCACACCTCATTTCCTGAAACAATTTCAAAACACAACCAGTATCAACAGATATCTGAAAAATTCAAAACAAGTAACCGGTACCGGTTTCACCCTGAAAACAAAATATAAGACTTATTTCAAAATATAATAAGAAAATCCACAATCCTCGCTATCATAATCAGAATTTAAATAACGATCCCAAAACTCTTTCTCTACAGGGGGTACATCTGAATAGCTTTTAATGCCATCCTTACTAGGAGAATAACACATAGGAATATACTCAGAAAAAACTGGAGGAAACTCATCTCCTAGCATGTTATCTGTCCACTATACCTGAATCAAATCCATTGCATGTTTCAATCCTTTCACTGGTTCCCAACTATTCTCACTTGCTGGAAATCCTTTCCAACTAACCAAGAATTAACCCTTGCCATATCGTTCCATATAATCTAGGAGTGATTGAACTTACCATTCCTGTTCTTCATTGATAAGGATTGGTGCTGGTTTTGCAACTGCATGTCTAGGGAACTGAAAGTCATCGTTAGGATAGTAAGGTTTGCCTACTGCATAGTGAAAAACTCCTGTCTTCCTTCTGTACATCCTCGCATCTACACTCAGAGTATACTTCTGTGTATGTTTGTCGAACTCAAGCACTGTACAAGGGCCTCGCCATCGTGACTGTAATTCCCTAAATCTGCTAGATTCCATCGTAACCTGGTGCCCAAAAATCATAATCCATTGCCCAATCTCGACAGGTTTGTGTGGGTTCCTCCTCTTAGCTGCTACTCTATTCGATCTTGCTCTAGCCAACCCCAATACTTGGTATGCCGTATTCCTGATCTCTTGGTATCGGATCTAGTAATCATCGAATGTAGGTATGGTCATGGAGTTGACTTTGCAGGTATCGAGTAGTTGGTATTCTTGTTGATATACAGCTTTGTATAGAGACATACCGATGGTGTCAGAGTAACCTGCGTTGCTATAAATCATCACTTTAGGGAGAGCAGGTAACCAATTAGTTTGGTGGGCATTAACAACATTCCATAACGGTGTTTTAAGTTCCCAGATCTTTCTTTCATCTTGTCCATTAGTCTGGTGGTAACCAGACATAGCCGTACTGTATTCAACTTCCATCATCTTCAAGGTCTGTTTCCTAAAACAGGAGGTAAACTGGAGGTCCGCCTCACTAAAGATTGACATAGGTATTTTATGAGGTGTAAAAATGTGGTGCCAGAGTAAATCCATTTTCATGATTGCAGCAGCATTCAATAATGTCGGTATCAGCTAGCTGAAACCAACCACTTTGTCTACTACTACCAATACTGAATCATGTCTTCTCAGCTTAGTAAAAGGCCCCATGAAATCAATCGCATAGTTCGAAAATATCTCGGAGGGAAACAGGAGGGAAAGGGAATTGCCCATGGGCAAAGTAGTCCATTCTCGGTTCAATTGACATATATCACATTGCTGGACATAGTCCTTGAAACTTCGCCTCATCTCTGGCCAATAAATATATTCTGTTCCATACTGGGGGTTTTGATCAGCGCTATGTTGTGCTTTATTATGTATTTCCCCTATCATCAGTTATCTAAGCCTTTCACCATTCACTCTATGAGCTTTCAGAATGCATAGGCAATCTTCTCCTCCTCTTGTAGTAGTACCAAGTAGACTGTAACGTAATTTGTAATGTTGCATCATTCGGTTTCGTGAAGCGTGGTTAGAATCCTTCACTATCTGGTTGATAGGGTCGTTTCTATATCCCTTAACCATCTGTTCTCTCTAAATGTTTTTCATCTCATCAACTCCTTGGATGATATCCCTTTCATCCACTTCTCTATCTAATACTGTTACTTCCTCCTCCTCATCCGGTGTCTGATAAACTTTGTAGAGCTCATACTTCTCGTGAGGTAGAAAGGGTAGTTCCACTACCTAAATCTAGATTAGGTATGCAAGAGGCCCTCCATAGAGGAGTTTTTTGTAGGGATGATCAGGAGACTCAGGATCATGATGTTTGGTAGTGGAATTGTCACAACCTAAAGACATTTTGACATGCTCCTTGATGGCTCAAATATCGGGGCGGGGATGTTGTGAATAAGTATCTTTGTTTCTGCAATCATGATTGGTATTCACGGGAGTTTTTGCTAGCTAGCAGGCTGCTATAAGTGGAGCTGTTATAGGTTTTTGTCTTTGGTTTCAATTCTTCATGGTCAGGACAGAAAGGCATATTGCAGAATGCTCAATACATTGATGCATGTTCAAGTTCCTCCTCACTACTACCACTGGTATAACTTCGATGATCTCTGTAATCGTTTAGAAGTTCACTGTTTCTGTAATCATCTGTAGCTAGCCTTGCTTGCTCTAGGCTGCAGTCGCTTCTGCATTCTTAATAAGCACCAATGTGCTCAACAGTGAGCGTTATGAATTGAGACATTTTATGTTTGGTAGTAGTTTCTTTACAAGAAAGAAATGATAAACTAGGTGATGTACTAAAGGAATCGTCTTCTTGTGTGGGATCGTTTGCATCATATGGGTAATTATCATTCTCATCATAAAGATGGGATAATGCATCTGGTAAATAGTTCTATTGTCCTGGTCTGTATACTATTTTGGTGTCCTATTTTCCAATGAACCCTCTCTACCACAACTGCTTTTTGGTAGGTATTGTGCTCGTCTTGTAGTACGTCAGAGGTAAATAATCGGTGACAATAGTAAACTTTCTTCATGCAAGGATGTGATAAAATGCCATCAGTTCATCAACTATTGCTAGTGCTTCCTTGTTAGTTGTGCCATAATTCATTGGGGTATTAGAAAACTTTCTGCTATGAAGCGAAGCAGGTCTGGCATTTTCCGGTATTTCTCCTTGTCCTACCTATACTCCTGGACCTGTGTTGAATGCATCGGTTATTAGCCAAATTAGAAGTGAGGAGTTATATTGTAATGGTTGCATGACCTGGTATTTCGAAACAACTTGCTTAATATTTTCCTTGGCTTGGTCTTAGGTGGTAGTCCACACAAATTCCACCATTCCGTTGAGTTCTGTTAAGTGTGATATAATGGTTGCAATGTGTGGCAAAAACTGACTGATGTAGTTGACTGTTCCGAGAAACTCTTGTAACTGTTTCTTGATCTGTGGCAATGTTCATTTTTTGATCTTCACTATTTTTTCCAGTGCTGGAGACCGTCATTCATCATCGATAACATGACCTAACACTTCTATGCTAGTGGTGAAAAATTCTGCTTTCTTGCTGCTCGCATAGAATTGAACTTCCTTTAGTTAGTCGCAAATGATGGATATGTGTTTCACGTGTTCTGCTTCTATATCAGAAAAAATTGAGTATATCGTCAATATATACCTACATGAAATATTCTAAGTAGTAGGTGAACAAATCAGATGTTATGCGGGTGAAATTCCCCGAAGCATTCATATCTCCTTGCAGCATAACCTTACTGAGGAAACACCCAAATGGTATTTTGAAAGTGTTCTTACTCACATCTTGTGGTTCCACTCTTGTTTGGAAATAGGCATCACTAAGATGGATTTTGCATCAGTATCTTGCCCTTCCCGGAGCATTTAGGATCATCATTTGGTTCGGAATGGTCTCTATATCCTTAATCATTATTTCATTCCGGGCTGTGAGATCTATCAATAGCCTCATGCATTTCTCATTTTTCTTTTCCTGTGCAAACATTGGAGCTGCCAATGAGACTCCTTGTTGTACTATAATTCCAGCTTTCTCTTTTTCTCTCAGCCATATGCTCATGTCTGTTGCCCATCATTTCAGTATTGAATAGGTGAGTAAGGAGCACTGCTCCTTTCCTGGCTGTAGGTTTTTCTTATGGTTGATTTTCCTTAGAGGCCGAATATTTTCCAGTATTTCCGCAGGAAACACTCCCGAGTAGTGGTCCATAACATCTTCTGTGCTGATCACTACTCCTCAGATCATGCCACTAGTAGGTGTGCAAATAATTTGAGTGTTCTGTTTTGGAAATAGGATAGCTAACTTGCAATATTCGATGTGGGCTTAGTGTTATTCAAAAATGCCATTCTTATCAGAGCATCATATTTTGCTAGGTTGCTAACCGACATGCTAGTTCCTAGTGTACACAACCTTCCTGCCAATATATTGACAATATAATTTTATGACCTTCAGATTGTGATCCTTTCATAGCTAGGTTTATCCTGACTGGTGTTTTTAAATCCTGACAAGAGATTCTGTGAGTGGTCACAAAGGTAGTGCTGAGCAGGTTAGCTCTTATCGATCCTGTATCAAACAGGACTCTGGCTTCTTTGCCATTGATATGCATGGTTCCTTCAAGGGCATCATCTGGTTTAGCGTTTGTTGGTCTAGTAGCCATCATGAGGATTTCTTCTTCTTCCTCTATTTCTATGCTATTGATAAACACATCTTCTGCTAGGTTTTCTGGTTCTACTCTGTTGGAACTGACTTCCTTCTTCATCTTTAGTTTGCCCTTTCTTTTGCCCTTATCATCTTTGCTAGGACAATCTCTTGCTAGATGTCCTTTACTGCTGCAGGTATCGCAAAGATATTTTTCTTTTCATTCTTAAAGCTTGGTGTGGGGCTTGTTGTTTGTTTTTCGATTGTTGTTTCGTCCTTCTTGTTTGGAATTGAATTCTTTGGCTGGTTTCTCGAACTTCTCCTTTCCCTAAGCGACAGTGGTCTCTAAGATTACATCTATGCTCTCTGCATTTTCAATCACTTCCGCAACAGTATCTGTTGCAGGATACTGTAATTCCACTTCGTATTGTAATCTAGAATGCATGCTCTTGAAAACCTGTTGAATGAAAGCATAATCGCCTATGGTATTTGTAGGTAGATGTGATCGAAACATTAGCAGGTTGGTTGCTATATTTGATGTTGTCTGTATCTTACTATTATGTACTTGCATGATCTCATGGACCTTGCAATAGGTATCGTCTGTGTGTTTTGAAGATTGCAATCTTTCTTGTAGGAAACCCACAAGGTTTTCTCTGGTCATATCTTCACCAAATTGGTCTGCGGCTAGAAAACCTGCTTCTTAAGCATATCGGTCACAGTAGAGGGTCCAATAGTTTCCTCCTCCAGCCTCGCTTATTCGTAGTCCCTTTAGGCATAGATATAACAGTACTGAGTTATACCCTCTATCAAACACTTCTGGTTTGAGCTCTGCTCCTTTACCTGTAAACCTATTAGGTGAAGGTACCTTGATACTGAGTTTAGCTGTAACAACTAGGTTAGGTCTTAGAGTCTGTGGTCTTGGAACTCAGTGTCCTGGGGCTTCTGGTCCCGCTTGACCTACTTCTGAAGCCACGTCATCTGATCCTTCACCACTATCGGAACTATCTGGATCATTGCTTAGTGGTGCTAGAGGTACTCTCATACCCGTAGGCTTTCTTGGGGATTCTAGGTACCCACTAGGAGTAGTGGTTGGCCGTTCTACTGGTTGTTATGATGATTCTCCTGCTGAGTGTTCAGCAGTATCTCTGGCTAACTACTGAGGAGCTGCATCCCTTGCTGCTTACACTTTTGCAAAAGTCTTTATGAACCGTCCTTTAGAATCCCCGGTGCGCGGTTTGGAACCTTTCTCAAGGGCCTTACCCTTACTTGGTCCTGGAATGGCTTTTATCTTAATAATTTGCTGAAGTTAAAAAAATGTAACTGCTTCACGGGAGATGCGGTAAATGTAGGGTTAATGGGCTTCGTTCTGTACCAAGTGGTAACTAGTTTATCAAAGTCCAGAGGATTAAGCCAAGGATGTTGAATAGACTTCTTACTATATCGCGACTACTGAAGTCTGGAAGATGTTTGGTAGATCTCAAACTAAAGATTCTTGAAGCAAACTGAATAGAGTAACTGTTCAACATAGTATATTGAAAACTCTGTCTCCCGAAGTTTGCTTCTTCTAATGTGAAGAATAGCAGTTCTTAAATACACGTCTCAGGCTACCTGGAGGCTTATTCTCATAACATATAAGATTCCTGAACAGTAGACTTGAAACCTAACATAAGATATATATAGTATCAAACCAATACTTGAAATCAAACATAAAACATATAGAGTATCAAACTGATGCTCAAAACCAAACATAAAACATATAAACTATCAAACTGATACTCAATACTAAATATAAAATATATTGAGTATCAAACTCTATACCATCAGGCTAGAGGCACACCTCATTTCCTAAAACAATTTCAAAACACAACTAGTATCAACTGATACCTGAAAAATCCTAAACTAGTAAGCAGTACCAGTTACACTCAGGATCTAACATGTTCCTCTTTAATAGTGACCTAGTTGAAGACCTTCGCATTCCTATAGTTGAATGCCACAATGCAGTTGATATCTTATGCTATGATCATTCATCAGCAGCCTCAGGAGGCAAGTGTTATACCCTACCTATAAAATAGGCAATAGGAAAGAACTGATGCATCTCGAAAGTGTCATATGACATAGCTAAGGCAGGGTACTATGGAATGATAATTCCTTTTGGTTGGTAGTATTGTAAACACCCAGTATCCCAGATAGAAGATGCAGAAAAGTAGACTTTTACCGTAAAAGATTATGAGAACTGTATGGAAGAAGATGAAGGAATAGTGGATATGTACAAATACGAGAAATAGGTCAATTGGGACCCGAGTGCTTGTTGCATTGCAAAGATTGAAACCATTGAAAATACAAAGGAACTTAAATCATTACCAAAGGAATACTAACATTATAAACATTTGTTTGAAACCCTGGCAGCAGGAAAACTAGCCCTCTAGACAAACATTGCACTAGCAAATTAAATTACTTTCTAGATCAACACTACCTTAGGGACCGATATATCTACTATCTGAAATACACCTATACATTTTAGGAGTATACTTGGAAATCATGATCAAGAAGGGAAAGATTATATGAAGTCAATTCTGTACAGGAGGACGCATATTATTTGTACCGAAACTGGATGAAGAATTCTGTCTAGTTGTAGAATACTAAAATCTAGACACGATTACCATCCTCAACTAACATCCACTTCCATTGTTGACCGAACTTCAAGACTGAATAGACAGCCCCACGATCTTCACCCAGTTAGAGCTTAGCGATGGCTACCACTTGATTAGGTTTAAGGAAGAAGATAAATGGAAGACAGCTTTTCGGACAAGATTTGGGTCCTAGGAATGTAAGGTTCTGCCATTTGAATTGGTCAATACCTCCTGAACCTTTCAAGCCATGTTAAGGGAAGTACTTAAAGAATACTAGAATGTGTGAGGCGTATGTTACCTGGATGACATTCCCATGTAATCAATGGGCGAAAAGGAACCCATCTAAGCTGTCAAAAGGGCTTTGCCAAGTCTATCAGACTTTCAATCAGCAGTATCGCTAAAAAAGTCGAGCTTCGACGCCAAACAAGTAGAATTCCTAGGCTTCAAAGTAGCAGTCAATGGGATATCCAAGAGCACCTAAAAGGTGGAATCTATAATTGTTTAAAAACCACCTAAGTTAGTTAGGGATATGCATGTCTTCATTTGATTTGCTAGCTTCTACCGATTATTTATGAAAAACTTCTTGGCTATTTGTAAACGAATAACCAAGATATTACAAGGAAATTAGAAGAATTTTAATTGGAGAGTTGAGTACAATATGGCTTTTGAAGAACTAAAGCACCACTTCACCACCACCCCCATACTCAACCCCTTTTTCTCTGGAAGAGAATTACTTGAAGAAAGCTATGCTAGCAATTTCGCACTCTGTTACATCCTTTCTTACTACTTTGATGAAAGGTTACATCCAGTAGAGTTCCATTCATGAGTGTTGAACTCAGCAGGGCATAATTATGAAATTCTTGATAAGGAACTTCTTGCGATCCTCGCAGCAATTAAGAAATGGAAAAACACCCTGGTCGGAACAGAAAAACAGCTTACAGTCTTTACTGACCATCAAAACTTACAATACTTCTATACTTCAAAATTCTGGCGTGGCCATCAAATTTGATGGGCCATGATATTATGGGAATACAATTTTTGTATTATATACAGACCAGGCTTGAAGGAGAAAAAGCCAGATGGATTAAGCAGATTGCCGAAGAACCATCCTGAGCAGGCAGTTACATATTGCCAAACGAGAACATTGAAAGTGGAAGATTTTTTGATATTGCTAGTAGCAAGAGTAGGCAGTAAAGAAGTAGACTAGGATAGAGAAAAGGATTTGGACTTAGAACCTTGAAGAGGTGGAAATGAACCCATAATTAAGGTTAAGAGATTGAGTAAAATGTCATACTAGCCAACAAAAAGCTCAAGAATGCCAGCAGGGTATGATCTATATACCATGGAGGACAACATTGTGCCAAAATATAGACTAGCAATAATAAGGACTGGGATACCGGTAGGGCTACCTGAGGGAACATGTGGAAGAATCGCTCCGGGAAGTGAGTTAGCAGTTCACAGCAGAATCTCCAAATGAGCGGGGGTAATCGATGCTGATTTTACTGGTGAAATCAAAGTAGTACTTTTTAACCATAAATATATGGACTGCCAGATAAGAATGGATGATCCTATAGCACAAGTGGTGGTAGAAAAAATCAATAACTCAGACATAATGGAAGTAGATACCCTAAAAGAAACAGAACATGGGACTGCAGGATTCAGAAGATCAGATATAGAGACAAGATCCTTGAACGTGAAAGAACAGGAACCTAGTATCAGTTACCTACAGGCATCGGCTAAAGACAATAAACATTGGTACGACATTTCAGAAGTACCAATAAAAGGTCTAATGTCAAAAGCCATTATCCTACAAAAAGTTATGATGCAGTTTAATCCGGAATTCTTGAACGAGATACAGGCAGCTATTGAGACGGCCACAGTTTGGGGACAGTTGAGGGAAGAACCTGTCAGGTTATAAGATGAAGGAAATGATCTCCCTCAGCATTGGACCTTAATTGACAATCTACTATATTATAAGCAAAGACTATTTGTACTAAATAGTTAGACACTATACACTAAGATCGTAGAAGGATGTCATGAGGGAAAAGTTGCAGGACATTTTGGAGAAGAGAAAACCTTGGAAATCATTTTCGGAGACATCAATGCTAAAGGACTTGCTGAGTGGATCTATGACTTTGTATGATCCTGCAATTAATGCCAACATAACCAATCATCGAGGCAAGCTATGTATGGATTACTGCAACCACTGTATATACCCGATGCAGTGTAGGTGTCGATCACGGTGAACCTTATCATACAACTACACGAGCAGCTAGGATACACTAAGATAATTGTAGTAGTTGATCGATTTACTAAGATGGTACACTTCATCAGACTACAAACATCAGCTACTGTCAAAGATGTCACAAATGCATTCCTGAAAGAAGTCTGGCGGGTACATGGTCTCCCAACCGAAATGGTCTCAGATATCCACTTAAAGTTTGTAGGAGAATTCAGGTCATCCCTTTGCAAGTTGCAGGAAATTAAGCGAAGAATATCAATACGATACCTCCTGTAATCTGATAGACAAAGGGAACATACCAACTAAGTGCTGGAATGAGACCTGTGATGCTTTATCAATGATGATCACGATGACTAGTATCAGCTACTACCTTGAGTGGAACATGTATACAACAATTCCATGACCAACACTCACAAGATGTTACCATTTTTTGCAAACTAATGATTTTATCTATAAACAGAAGGGAGGAAGGTGCGAGAAGCGCAAAATCTAGGAGCAATCCTTTACGCAAACTGGGTTAAGACAATACATGAACAAGCAAGAGGGTCACTAGAAAAGACAAGGGAAAGAATATCGAAATATGATAACCTAAAAGTTGGACAAAAGTCAGACTTCAAGATTGGGGATAAAGTCATGTTAAGTGCAAAAAATAATTATACTTGATGAAAATCAAAAAATTTAAGCCCAAAGCTTTATAGTCCCTTCCAAATCTTAGAGAAGTGAGGATCATGCACCTTCCAGCTCAGAATATCTGATCGATGGAATATTCATTCCGTATTTTATGTTGCATTACTGGAATCCTATTGCAAATCAGTTCTGCACTATCATCAGCAACCCTCTAGAAAACAGGAGGACATTGATGGCAATCTATAATGGGAGATTGAAAAAATAGTAAGAAGCGAGATACATTCTTACAGAAAACACGTACCCATCTGCTATCAAGAAAAGTGAGAACAGTGGTACTTGGTTGAATGGCAAAGGTGTTCCGAAGATCAGAACATATCAGAGCCAGCCACCGGCATGGAAAATTCCGAGGATGTTGTAGAAAACCTTTATGTAGAAATTCTTGACATGGCCGGAAGGGCTGAAGTAACATAGTTAGGAAAAGGTTTTCCTACTGTGGCCAAGTAAACGTGGACGGTCTTTTACCCTGACTACACTGAGTCTTAAAATGTGTTTAGAAAAATTATAGAAAGTTATAAAGGCATTTGAGGTGTGAAGCCTAGTAGGAGGGAGCTCATGTTAGGCATACTGAAATCCAAGACAAAGTGCACAGACCTCATAGTAAGATAACTGCACACAGACCCTCGATTTACCATCGTCAACATCCCCCTCTAGTCCCTGTATGGGGCCTGCACGTCATCATCAAGAATTCATGAGTTGCATCATATAACTAAGATCTCTCATCAATAAGCCCTACATCAAAATACCATATGGGTCACCAGTATCTATCATGCCACATGCTGTCCACATGATATAGGGAAGGGGACCTTTGGCAATATCGGAAAAGTAGAACGGAAGATGTCCGCTTGAGGTGCATTGTGATAACAGGTTTCAAAGTTAGGCTTGCAAATTATAGGCCAGAAATGACAGGACGTTTCTGGCGAAATACTCCTAGAGGATGTTACAGTAGTGGAGGCTATTGAGGACATACTGAATCTACCTATACCCTTTTGTAATCACCAGTAGATTGGTTGGTCCTAGTAATAGTACCCCTCCATAGAGGCAGGTAGACTAAGATGAAGTGCGCTTAGACAGGAAGACCTAGATAAGTCGAAGACCCATAGGATGCTGATCCATCTGGCTTGCACTAGTAATAGACACTAGGTAGCCTGGCATGAAACTGATCAATTCATGACCAAAGAGACTACTGGAAAGATAGTCAACAAGACTAAAGTAATATAATAGTCTGTGCTGATAACTAAGTTGAAGGCCACTGTTGGGCATAATAAATAGCGCAGTCATCACAATGCAGGAATACTATTCTATAACCTTAAAAGGGTGTGATAAGTTTCTGGGTCAAATGGTGCTCACACGTATAAGATTCTGGATGTTTGCGTATTAAAACCAGAGTGATACTTATGCAGTATAGTCATTAAAAGTAGTCCGCAAACACTCAGATACCGGATGTAAATACTGTAGTACCTCCCGAGTTTTACAGGTATTACCAAGCAACAGAGAAGAGATCTTATCCATATAATATTGTTCTACATTCTAAACTTTTACTTCACCTATTTCATCGCGATGAGCCTTCCTTAACAGATTCTCTGATCAATTATTTGGCCAATGTCCCTCAGGGGTACTAGAGTTTGGTGTTCTCCTAACAGAAGATAACAATGATCGGTATATGGTCTGCACCTGTGGGGGGGAGGTGTGTGCTCCAACTCACCAAGTTGGAGGCTGGGGTCTTCTTGCCAAATGCCAGGTCAAGCACTAAAGGTCCTAGAGTTGTGCTAAAGGGAAAATCTGTCTAGGTATAATGCTCATTCAGAAAAGAGGAGCCAACTTGGGCCACACTTTCGAAGTAGGAAATAGAAAACACCTGTTCTGTGACAGAGAATACCCTTCTAGAGTTTGAGAGTGGGTAATGGAGGTTGAAGTCACCTACAACCAGTAGGGATCTCGACAAGTAGGAAAAGGCTATGTCTGAGAAGACCATCCATATCAAAGGAACAGGGCTCCTAGTGTTGTAGATGGTAATGACTGTCAGAGAGGTGGTAAAACAATCAACAAGACCAATAGGGGAGGAGAAGTCCATTGCCATCCTGGCATGCCAATTTTAGTATACTAGAAGGACAAAGAGGTGAGAGGATGCTTCAAGGAGGAGATAAGTTACCACCTTGTGGATGACATCTGGGGGAGAGGAGGGAGCAAATGCATGATAGTCTACAAAAGATGAGAGATGATCATAAAATAAATGAAGGTCTTGGAGAGCAACGAAAATGGGAGGAAACAACAAAACCTTAAATAGATTAAACAAGCATAAGAACACATCCCAGCTTCCCCAGCAGTTGTGTTAAAGAATGCATAACTGGGTATTGGAGACCCAGCAGCAAAAATGAATGATCACAGCCTACGCGTTCTGCGCGTGAGACCCACAGAATGCCGGAATGTGAATTGCGATCCAGGATACAAGCAGCCATCACAATGGGTTTCAGGACAGAGCCACCAAGTCCTGGATGGACCGGACACAACCAGACGTAGCTACCAAACATACAGACGCAACCAGACCTAGCAACCAAACACACAGGACACAACCAGACGTAGCTACCAAACATACAGACGCAACCAGACCTAGCAACCAAACACACAGGACACAACCAGACGTAGCAACCAAACACACCGGACGCAACTAGATGAAACAAGCAAAGGTGCAAGATTTCTCCTGATATCGCACTGGTGTCTGGAGACATCTACAAAACTACCTGATTTATCGGACTCAGGCACAAGAGTGGAACTCGCAATACTACTGACCTGGGTCACAAAAACTGCATATACTAAAATTGTTTTTATTGTTAAAGCGATTATACGGAAGCAGTAAGTACGACTATACTAGAAAAGACCACTTCCATAGCAGCCTGTAACTCCATGGATATTGGCGTCAAGTAGACGTTCCAGGCACCGTTAGAATGCTAGCATCGAGTAGGGCTAGGTGCCAAAGCATTGAATACTGCGTCAAAAGGGATCAGACAGAATCTGCCCTCAAAGTCGGTACCTAGTCAAAGACTCGTTAGGGAATACCACTTCTATATCAGCCGGTAACCCCATGAATATTGGCGTCGAGTAGACGATCCTTACACCGTTAGAAATCTGGCGTCGAGCGGGTCTCAGTGCCAAAGCATTGAATACTGCGTCCCAAGGGCTCTGACGGAATCTGGCATCAAATTAGTCCTTAGTCAAAGCCTTGCTAGGGAATACCACCTCTATAACAGCCTGTAACTCCATGGATATTGGCGTCGGGTAGACGTTCCTTGCCCTGTGGGAAAGCTGGCATTGAGTAGGTCTAGGTGCCAAAGCCCTGAATGCTGCGTCCAAAGGACCCTGAACGAATCTGCCGTCAAAGTCAGCACTTAACTATAGCCTCACTAGGATATACCACTTCTATAACCGCCTGTAACTCCATGGGTATTGGCATTGAGTAGACATTCATTGCACTGTTGGAAGGCTAGCATCCAGTAGGTCTAGGTGCCAAAGCATTGAATACTATGTCCAAAGGGCTCTAAAGGAATCTGGCATCAAAGTCAGTACTTAGTCAAAACCTCTCCAGGGAATACCAACTTTATAACAGCCTGTATCTCCATAGTTATTGGCGTAGTAGACGTCCTTTGCACCGTTGGAAAGCTGGCATCGAGTAGGTCTGGGTGCCAAGGTATCGCGTGCTGTACCTAAAGGACCCTGAAGGAATCTGGCGTCAATGTCAGTACTTAGTCAAAACCTCGCCAGGGAATACCACCTTTATAACACCCTGTATCTCCATGGTTATTGCCGTCAAGTAGACATTCTTTGCACCATTGGAATGCTCGCGTCAAGTAGGTCTAGGCACCAAAGCTTCGGGTGCTGCATTCAAAGGGCCATGAAGGAATCTGGCATCAAAGTCAGTACTTAGTCAAAACCTTGCCAGGGAATACCATCTTTATAAAAGCCAGTAACTCCATGGCTATTGGTGTCAGGTAGATGTTCTTTGCACCATTGGAAGGCAGGCGTCGAGTGAGTCTAGGCACCAAAGTATCGCGTGCTGCATCCCAAGGGCTCTGAAGAAGTCTGGTGTCAAAGTCAGTACTTAGTCAAAACTGCGCCATGGAATACTACCATTATAACAGCCTGTACCTCCATGGATATTGGCGTCAAGTAGACGTTCTTTGCATTGTTGGAAGGCTGGCGTCGAGTAGGTCTGGGTGCCAAGGTATTGCGCACTGTACCCAATGGACTCGGAAGGTATCTCGCATCAAAGTCAGTACTGAAACAAAGGCTCGCGAGGCTGTGACTCCATGGATATTGGTGTCAAGTAGATGTCCTTTGCACCATTGGAAAGCCATTGTGGAGTATGTCTAGTTGCAAAAGTATTGCATACTCCAGCCAAAGGACTTTGAAGAAATCTGGTGTCAAAGTTAGCCCTTAGCTGTTAGTGAAGGTAATAGAGGATATTGTATAGTTGCCTGACCTGTACCACTGGCAGGAAAATGATCCACACCTGGCCCACCAGGGTCAGGCTCAGCCTACTCCCAGTAGAACTCTATCACTTGGTTTTCCAGTGAGAACTTGGAGCATTTTCCCTCAACAATTCTTCTAGAACCTAAAATAGATTTCCTGCCATGTCTCCTATTTTTGCTCCTACATAAAGGTTAGCACGGTTGCTGAGAGGCTGGTTCTAGCACTTACCAGGGCTAGTGTACTGGTAGTGTCTGATCCTTATTTTCCTAGCTGTGCAACTATCACCCCTGGGTGAGAGTAACCAGATCCAGATGTGGAGATTGCCAAGTCACACTCCTTACGTAGGATGTCTTGCTGATGCCCCAGACATCCACTATTACCACTAGACACTCCAGACATCCATATTCCCACTAGACAACCCTGACATTCCATGTTACCACCAGATTTAGGTAGTATCTGCAGTACTCATAGGACGCACGTGACGTACCGGGGACGTACATTGAATCTCCTGATGTACAGGATGCACTGGACGCAATTGATGTCTACCAGCTGTCTGGACGTGACACCTGCACATCAGACGTAGCTACTTTTTTTTGCTGATACCGTGTCTGATGCGGTTCTCTCAGGGGAAAGTGGACTAGCCATTACAGGCCTTGCAGTATCTCAGGCTGCAGGATAGGAGTGGGAGTCAGCTGCTATAAGGGTTTCAGCAGTGAGTCTCCTAAGTGCCTTCGGGTCAGAATTCGGGGGTGTATTCAAGAGGAGGGAAAGTTCCTAGGGCAGGGTCTGGTAGGATCAAAAGAGAACAGGAGGGATCGTCATGCAGTAGAAGGACCTACACTGGGGTCTTCCTGCATGTCTATATTTCCTCATTCTGCAGGATAGGGTGGTCTCAACTGTAAAGAGGTGGGTCTTGAATGCCCTTCCTTCATGAAAGCAGAGTGGTTGCCCTTACAGACTGCACAGCAGAGAGGAGAAGTGGTGCAGCCAGTGACAACAGCACTGAGATTGCCACCTCCAGGGCAGGTTTACGTTCGACGTCTATAAACCTGTTTCTGGTGGGAATGAGACCAAATAGAGCCGATTGTGTAGTCAGTCTTCTATATTGCTGAGTGGTAGCCTTATCCTAGGCAGTTATGATACTGGGTGAAGCTATTAGCTGATTAAGCCCTTACAATTCTGCAGTGATTAGAGTAAAGGTAAGTGGTTCCCAGCATCCTGGTCTCATCATCTTGGGCCACCGAGACAACTACCAAGGTGAGAGACTTGAGGACCCTGGATAAGTGGTCGGAGTCAAAGTACCAGATTGACAAGATTTGTACGACTTTAAGGATTAAGATGATGGTACTTAGAGAGGTGAGTTGGTCCTTATCATCAGCTAGGTGGTAGGGGATCAGTGGTGAATAGATAGCCAGTTGAACTTCATTTGGAATATTGTAGTATTAGGGATATAGAAATGCAAGAGAAAATGTGCAGACCTGACAGTAGGGTAACAGCACGCAGCCCTTCAATTTACCGAAGCCAACACTCCCCTCTGGCCCCCTTATGGAGCCTGTATATCATTAGCAAGATTTTCATTGTTGCGCCCGTGTTAGGCAGACGCCAAACTAAAGTATATAACTGAGGGACGTAGGCCCGAAATGTTTGATTGGAGAATCTGTCGAGGAAGGCTCGTCTTAATAAAGTAAGGTAAGGTAAAGATTTAAAGTATAAAAACAATATTATATTGATAAGATCTCTTCGCCATTGCTAGATGATGTCTGTAAAGCATGTGAGGCACTTTGATACTTATATCCCGCGTCAAAGTGTTCGCGGACTAGTTCTAACTACTATACCTCCACAGTATCTCACTGGTTTTAATACGCAAAGGTCCAGAATCTTATAAGTTCGAACACCGTTTGACCCTGAAACTTATCACACCATTTCACGGACCCAGAATAGTATTCCTCTGTTGAGATGACTGCACTATTTTTTATGCCAAACAGTGGTCATCAACTGAGATGTCCGCATAGACTATTATTTTACTCTAGTCTCGTTGCCTATCATTCCAGTAGTCTCTTCGGTCATGAAGTTATCAAGTTCATGCCGGGCCACCTAGTGCCAATCTCAAGTCCCAGCCTGCCGTAGCAGCATCTTAAGGGTCTCCGACTTATCTGGGTCGTCCATTCTGAGCATGCCTCCCCTTGGTCCCCCGGCCTCCGTAGAGGGGTCCTATTACTGGGACCAACCAACCAACAGCTGATCTCAGAAGGGGATGGGTGGATTCGGTATACTCCTAATAGCTTTCACCACTGGGATATCCTGCTAGAGTATTTCGCCGAAAACGTCCCGTCACCTTCGGACCATAGTTTAGGAAGCCTAACTTTACAGGCTACTATCTCAATGCGCCTCCAACGGACTTCCTCCGTTCCACTTCCCAGATGTCGCCAAAGGTCACCTCACATAAATCCTGTGAACAGCATACGGTGGGACAGACGGCGGTGACGTATATGGTGTTAAGAAGTGGGCTTCATTGATGTGACATTTTAGTTATGGAACGCAATTCTCGAAATCTCGCTAATGACGTGCGGGCCCCATAAGGGGGCCGGAGGGCAGTGGGGGCTCTGGTAAGTTGAGGGTCTGTGCGCAGTTACCCTACCGTGGGTCTGTGCACATGTCTCGGATTTCCATATGCCTAACATGAGCTCCCTCCTACCAGGCTTCGCCTCGAATGCCTTTATAACCACTTTTTTTAATTTCTTCTAAATACATTTTAAGACTCAGTGTAGTTAGGGTGACAAACCTCCCGCGTTTACTTGGCCACGGTAGGAAAACCTTTTCCGCACTATCTTACTTCTGCCCTTCCTGACATGTCCGGATTTTCATTATGAAAATTTTCCACAACTTCCTCCGCATTTTCCATACTGTTGGCCGATTCCCCTGTGTTCTGATCTTCCCAACACCTTTGCCATTTAACGAAGTTCCGTAGTTCCCGATTCTCTTGATAGCTGCCGCGTACTCCTTTCCTGTAGGAACAAATCTTGCTTCTTAAGATTTTTTCAACCTCCCATTGCAGATCACCGTCAATAGCCTCCGGTTCTCCAGGGGGTTGTTGCCGATTGTCAAGAACTGAGTTGCGGTAGGGTTCCAATAGTGCGACATGGAATACGGGATGAATGTTCTATCGATCGGATATGTTGAGTTTGAATGCTCTCGATCCTCGTTTTTCCAAAATTCGGAAGGGACCATATAGCTTTGGACTTCGCTTCTTGGATTTCTGTCGGGTGCGGATGTTTTTCGCATGTAACATTACTTTGTCCCCGATCTTGAAGCCCGGCTGTTGTCGAGCTTTCCGGTCACAATATTGCGCCATCTCTTCCCCTATCTTTTCTATTGACCCTCTTGCTTCTTCATGTATTGTCTTAATCCAGTTCACATCAAGTGTCGCTCTAGATTTTGAGCTTCGCCCTCCTTCATCCATGCTGTCTGTGGATGGAATCCGTAGTTCACATGAAATCGCGACATGCCGCGAGCATTGGTTGCGGAGTTGTTATAGGCATGTTCAGCTAGCGGTAGTAGCTGATACCAGGCATCCTGATCGTAATTGACAAAACTGCGTAGGTAACCTTCCACCACTTGGTTGGTACGTTCGGTTTGTCTATCAGTCTGAGGGTAGTATGCCGTTGACATTCTTCGCTTAATTTCCAGCGCCTTGCAATGGGATTCCCAAAATTCCCCTGTAAACTTTTAGTCCATGTCCCCAACAATTTTGGTTGATAGGCCATGTAGCCCCCATACTTCATTCAGGAATGAGTTTACGACATCCTTGGCCGTAGCCGTAGTTTGTAGTCCGATGAAATGTGCCGTCTTTGTGTACCAATCGACTACTACCATTATCTGAGTACACCCTTGGGACTGTAGTAGTTGAGTGATAAAGTCCACCGAGATAGATGCCCATGCCGGGCAGGGTATTTGCAATGGTTGCAGTAATCCGTACTTAGCATGTCTAGGCGATTTATTATGTTGGCATTCATTGCAGAATCATACGCAGTCATTGACCCATGCCGCAAGTCCTTTCCAGTAGAAGTCTCTCATGATTATTTCCAAAGTTTTTTCTTGTCCGAAATGTCCTGCAACTTTTGCATCGTGACATACTTCTGCAACCTTAGTATATAGCGCCTGACTATTTGGTACAAAGAGTCTTTGCTTATAATATAGTAGATTGTCGGTTAAGGTCCAGTCTTTGGGAAAATCCTTTCCTTCATCTCATAACCTAATGAGTGGTTCCCTTCGTTGCCTTCATGCTGCATCCGTTTCGATAGCTGACCGTATCTCATTTAAGAATTCAGGGTTAAACTGCTTCACACCTTTCTGCAGGATAATAGCATTCAACATTACAACTTTTTTGGGTACTTCTAATATATCGTACCAATGTTCGTTGTCTTTGGCCGATGCCTGTAGGTAGCTGATGCTAGGTACCTGTTCCTTGACAATCAAGGCTCTTGTCGCTATATCAGTCCTTCTGAATCCCGTGGTTCCTCGCTCCATTTCTTCCAAGTCGTCGACTTCCATTGTGTCCTTGGTGTTGACCTTTTTTACCACTAGTTGAGTTATGGGATTACCCATTCTGATTTGGCAGTCCACATCTATATGGTTGAAAAGTACGACCTTGAGTTCGCCAGTGTATTCAGCATCAATTAGTCCTGCGCCGCTAGTGATTCCGCTTTGGACCGCTAATCCACTTCTCGAGGCAACTCTTCCGTAAGTTCCTTCGTGTAGCCCCACAGCTATACCCGTCGTTATTAATGCTTGTCCATATTTCGGGACAATGTCATCCTCTATGGCATACAGGTCATGTCCTGCCTCCGTTCTTGAGCCCTTTGTTAGCAAGTATGCCTTTTTGCTCAATCTCTTGACCCTTATAATGGGTTCCTTTCTAACTCTTTGAGGTTTCAAATCCCAATCTTTATCTTCATCCCAGTCTTCTCCTTCATCGCCTACACTCGCTACTAGCGACACTAAGAAACTTTGTTCTTTTAAAATTTTCTGTTTGCGATGTGTAGCTCCCTCCTCAGGACAGTACTCCAGCCATCTGCTTAATGCGTCAGGCTTTCCACCATTCGTCCCTGCTCGGGATACAATACGGAAATTGTATTCTACCAACTTCTGAGCCCATCGAATCTGATGGCCACTCTAGACTTTTGAGGTGAGGAAGTATTCTAGGTTCTAATGGTCGGTAAAGACTGTAAGGGGTTTTTCCGTGCCGATCAAGTAGTGTCTCCATTCCTTAAAAGCTTCGAGGATTGCGAGAAGTTCTTTATCATGAATCTCATAATTGCGCACAGCTGAATTTGATTTTCTGGAATGGAAAGCCACTGTATGTAGCCTTTTCTGAAAGTATTGAGAAAGGACACAACCGAGTGTAAAGTTGCTAGCATCAGTTTCTACCACTGTTTCTCTTTCTGGAAAAACATGGTGGGGTATGGGGGTAGTTGTGAACCGGTGTTTTAGCTCTTCAAAAGCCGTATCCTGCTCAACGCCCCATTTAAAATTCTTAGGATTTCCTTGTAATGTCTCGGATATGGGTTTCCAAATAGCCGAGAGGTTTTTTATAAAACTTGGGTAGAAGTTAGCAAACCCTATGAATACTTGTATTTCTCTAACCGACTTAGGTGCTTTCTAGACCATTATGGACTCCACCTTTCTGGTGCTCATAGACACCCCATCGACCGCCACCATATAGCCAAAGAATTCTACCTCTGGGGCATGGAAAGTGGACTTTTTTTAGCGATACCGCTAATTGAAAGTCCAATAGACTTTGTAAAACTGTTTTAACAGCTTCAATATGTTCGTTCTCATTTTTTGAATATCTGAGAATATCATCAAGGTAACATCCGACCCCAACGTCAAGGTATTACTGAAGAACTTGGTTCATCATATATTGAAAGGTTGCCAGAGCGTTGACCAACCCAAAAGGCAGAACCTTATATTCGTAATGTCCGTATCTTGTACGGAACGCCCTTTTCCATTCATCTCCTTCTTTTATCCTAATCAAGTGGTAACCGTCCTTAAGGTCTAACTTGGTGAAGATCTTTACGCCGGCTACCCTATCTCTGAGTTCGGACATTGATGGAATGGGACGTTTGTCGAGGATAGTAATCGTATTTAGATATCAATAATCCGCAACCTGTCAGAGTCTGCCATCGGGCTTAGGTACGAATAATGTTGGTGCTCCTCCTTGTGATTGACTTCTGGTGATTATTCCTTGATTGATCATCGTTTCCAGGTATTCCCATAATGCCTTAAGCTGTTTTTCGGATAGTGGATATATCGGCCCCCAGGGGCGAGTTGATCCTGGAATAAACTTAATTTAGAGATCGAATGTTCGCCTAGGGGCTAATTTTTCTGCTGTCTGGGCTTCCAACAAACGTTTATAATTCCTGTATTCTTTCGGTAATGATGCGCGTTCCACCCTATTTTCGATGGCTCCGATTCTTGCGATGCGACAGGTATTAGGATTCCCAGTGACGGATTCGTCAAACTCGAATATATCCGCTATTCCTTCATCTTCCGGGACAAAGTTTTCGCAAACCTTTGCGGAGAAAGCCCAATTTTCTGCGTCTTCTATGTGAGACATTAGGAGTTCACGATGCCACCAACCAAACGGAATTATTATTGCATAGTGGCCTGCCTTAGCCACTTCACATGATACTTCAGAGATGTGTCGGTTTTTTCCTATTTCCAATTTCATAGGGAGAGTGTAACACTTCCCTCCTGATGCTGCTGACAATCCGTCAAAGCCAAAGATATCAACTGCATTACTACGTTCTACTGTAGGAACGCGAAGGCCTTCAACTAGGTCCTTGTCGATAAGGAACACGTTGGATCCGGAGTCTAACAAGACTTTAACTTTGTATCGCTTATCGTGTATATGGAGGTAAGCAATCCCCTCCAGACAGTTGTATCAGTTTAGTTTTGGAGCTTCTAACTCTATGCGCTTAGCGTGGATAAGATTTCCTTGCTTCTTTTCCTCAGTCATCGTTGGTATAGCGTGTAGGTAACAAGATGTTTGTTACTATGCCCACGTAGTTTCGACCATTGAGGTCTCCTCAGACAAACTAGTAACTCTTTAGCTCTAACAATCTGGGTCTACATACTAAAGCGGCGTTTCACCGATATGCTATTGAGCGCGACCAGTTTTCAGGCTGGATGCCTTCTCCCGACACAACAGACCTAGGCTCATAGCACATTTTCGGCCCGGTATTAACCATTTTACTCCCCTATTGTGGGGTTTCCGCTTTCACCGAGCCCTTTCCCTTAGGATTTCAGTTATCCCTCCAGCTGCCTGAGAGGGGCCTTGCGCACCAAAGCGGTACATCCCTATCTCTCACTCTGGCCAGAAGGCAAGATAGTACATACGTATAATACGACTTAGACTCGTGTGGTAGGTGGAACGGCCCGCCTCGCTTGTCCTCCTGTCGTGTATTATTATCAGGTAGATCTTGCATTGCTATGTCCCAACTTCTTCGGTATAGTAAGTTGCTTGCACACGGGTAGCAGGCAACCACCAGGTGACACGAGGAACTTCGTACTGTTGGCTCCCGGGCCATGTGGGCATTTTAACTATCCTCTCTTTCGATCAAGACTCTCCATTTATAGATTCTTGTATTCGAGCTCATAAGTCCCTTGTGGGGTCCCTTTACTTAAAGCCTACTTGTGTTGATCCTGAAAGGAGAGACTTGCTTCGCACGTCTTTGATCATTTTGGATTTCGATTCCTGTAGTTGCATACGGAATACCCGATCCCCGTCATGGTCGGTACCCAACCCATCCCAGCCACCGGGGGTTCCCATTTCGATTCCAGTTCTATTAGGACACTGAATACACAAACGCCACTGCCGTTGGTGCCAATGAACTACCCTAGGTCAGTTCTTGGTCGTCTGCCAGTTCCCAGATTTTATTCACTCGGGCTGGGTACTGAACGGTTGCCACTTCGCGAGCTAATTTTGGCTTGACGATAGCTGATCTTGCTCGTCGAATTCCCATTGTTATAGGTCTTGAGCTGACCGTTGCTGCCGCTATATAGGCATCTCCCCAACACGTTTGATAGGTGTTGTTTTTCTTTGCACAATGTGTGCAATCTCCTGCTCATCTCCGAATATCTATTATACTCTGCAGGATACCGGTATGGGCCTGGGTGGAGTTTGTATAAGTGGGCTGCAGTGCACCTCCCAACGTCTATTGTGGCCTTTACGGTTCATCGTCTGTTTTTCGATTTCGTAGTGGGACTCCACCTCTCTTGACATACGGTTTAGTATCCCATTGTCGCTTTGGTTTAGAGTCCCGTCTGTTGTCTCTTTTGAGCTCTTGAACTATTTTAGGCTTGGACGGTTGGTCTCGCCCAATTTACTTTCTGGCTAGCTGTCCTTCTTCTAACCGTCCGCATAGCCATAGTGCCTTTTTTCCATTCTTGATCCGGCGTATATTGCAGGGCCGACAACCTGTGGAGAATTTGTTCAGGAAGTTTATCTTCGACTTCCTGTCTCCAGGACTCCCCGGTCATGTGTGCGCGAATGTTATGGTTGTGCATGACTGTCAGATAGTGTTCAATACTGCCGTCGTACGTTACTAGTTTCATTGCTCAAAGTGCTAGTCTTTCGGCTTCTACCGGGGCGAATCGCTTGATCATATCATGTTCAAAATGGGTCCATGTCATCAGCTCTGACTGGTGGGTTTCCCCTTAAAGTCCGTTCATAGCCTTCTGGTACCATATGGTATAAGGAAGGACTATGTCTCCACTTGTACGGCTGAGTGCATATATGACTCGTTCCCAGGCGTCATCCCAGATTTGCAGGTTTCTTTCAAAATAGTCCGCGCATTGCAAAATCCACGCATATACATCCTGTACGGGTTTGTCTTCAAAGAATGGGGGTGGCTCTGATGGTTGCTTAATATTCTGTGCCATCACGTTGGCAAGTGTTTCTGCCATACCAGACTCTTCTGGTGTTTGTCCTGGCCTGCCTCGGCTAGGACTCCCTTTCCTTCTTCTCCTCTCATTATCATCGTCATCATCGTCACTAGGATCTCCAGGGTTACCTCCCTGGGTACCTGAGGGGGATGCCTCAGCGGCTTCGCGGCCTTTTCCCTTGTCCCTGCGTGTAGGTGAAGCATAGTACTCCTCGTGGTCAGTTTCTTGGACTGTGGGTAAAGGGGCGGGCCCTGCAGCTTCATGACTTGGTACGGCAGCCAACATTCTGTTTATCGACTGGGTCAATACCTTCCGGGTATTGTTAGTCTCATTATTTTGCTGCTGCGGCTGGTCCTGAGATCGGCGGATTTCCGCCGGGCAAGTAGTTTGGTCTAAACGCATATGTCCTAGGGTACGGTTGACCTCCCTCTCACACGTGGTGCATAGGGCGCGGAATTGTACGAATTCCGCCTGTAGACTGAGGACCATTTGTTCCAGAGTCTGGTCTTGGGCTAATGGTGCTTGGCTTTCTTCTCCGAGGGTTCCATGTAACCTCGTGGTTACCTCTTCATGTTCCTGTTGACGCCTTTCTTGTGGATCAATCTTCTTTGCGACTTCTCACAACATCTCTTCTTGTATCCCCTTGACTTCGCTTTCCACGCCTGCAAGCTGCATCAACAAGATTGCAATATCATTATCGTGGACATCTTGCCCGTCGGCGATTTACTGTTGAACCTTAATTAATTTTAAGTTATTATCTTGGGTGCCTCACTTCAAACGTTTGAAGGAGATGTTGGCTTGGTCGAGCGAGGTATCTATGTCTTGTCTTATTTGACCTAACGTTACACCAAGATGCGCAGCCAATCTGACTAAGTTCGCAGCATGGTCTTCTGGTCTCTGTGTGGGGGCCGTTGATATCCTGTGAGTGCTTGCGACACTAGAAGATCGGTGAGAAGGTACATTTCCTCTCCGCAACGTCAGTTCGTGAGGTGTTGAAGGGAAGGGATTATGAATTGCGGAATCATCGGTCTGTTCCATCGTGTCAGGTTAGGTATCCATAGGTTCACCCACCGTTATTCTCTTACTCGGGTCTTGAGGTATCTTAGCCATTGTAATGCTTTCCAGGTATGCTAATTGCTCTAATAGCCCTGACGAGTGATTACAGGTACTTCGTACAAGAGTTCTCGATGTCCTTTAAAAGGTTTACGGAATCGTAAGTAAGGTATCCAATGTTTGAGATGCTCTAGAGGTGTAGGTATAAAAGGGTTCGGTTGGTCCAACTCTGGACTGAAAACCTGAATCTCCTTTTTCTCGAGGTTTGGGATGTACTTATAGTACATATAAAAGTGTATTAGGCCCAGGACGAGGGGATGTCTGGCCCCTGTAGGACTGTCCCTGGGTTTTCTTTTTTCTTCTCTTCCGTCTTCAAAGAACACTGGGTGCGCCTGTCCACAAAGTTTTCCGACTCCGTCGAATTCCACTCAAAATCCCAACAGTGCCAGATGCGATATATGCTATTGAATTGATCCGTCGCTGGGATCCCGAAAGGTTTTGTGACCTACGAGGGTTCAGTGATAAATTCTTCTTCAATCTCGAAGAGCTCGCTGTCGAAAACCTCTTTAAATGTCTGAATATATTTGGGACAGTGAGGTGCTTCAAAAATATAATCAAAGTCTGAGATGAGGGTGGAGTTGGAAGTGAACTCGTAGTTCATATAGTGAGCCTTGGTAATAGGAGAACTATCAATATACCATTAGGCGGCTGCCAAGCTCAAGTATATAACTTAGGGACGTAGGCCCGAAATCTTAGATGGGAGAATCTATCAAGGAAGAGTCGCCGCGATAAAGTAAGGTAAGCTAAAGATTTAAAGTATGAAATGATATTATATTGATAGGATCTCTTCTCCGTTGCTTGATGATGTCTCTAAACCTCGGGAGGCACTTCGATATTTATGTCCCGCATCGGAGTGTTCGCGGACTACTTCTAACTACTAGGCCTCCCTAGTACCTCTCTGGTTTTAATACGCAAAGGTCCAGAATCTTATAAGTTCGAACACCATTTGACCTTGAAACTTATCACACCTTTTCACGGACCCGGAATAGTATTCCTCCGTTGAGATGACTGCGCTATTTGTTATGCCAAACAGCGGTCTTCAACTTAGATGTCCGCAAAGACTATTATTTTACTCTAGTCTAGTTGACTATCGTTCAAGTAGTCTCTCCGGTCATGAAGTGATCAAGTTCCTGGTGGCCCACCTAGTGCCAATTGCAAGTCCGAGCCCGACGTGTCAGCATCTTAAGGGTCTCCCACTTATCTAGATCTTCCATTCTGAGCACGCTTCCCCTTGGTCCGCCGGCCTCCGTAGAGGGGTCCTATTACTAGGACCTGTTGAAATTTTCTATTATTGTTTTATAAGTATATTTCTTCTAAATAACCTGTATTTCTCTCCTTAAGTTATATTTCTAGTTTACCTATAGATCACGAACATTACTACAGTAGGAGTATATACATTGTGTATTTCGTTTATATTTCATGATAACGATGGGATAATTGGATATATATTTTCTTATTGCATGTGTGGGATGTTTCGGTTATTCTCACTTTTGTACTACGACATTTTTGGAAGGTGCATTGTATTAAATTTGTATGTAGCGGCACAATCTTAATAGCTTGAGTACGAGAATACGGTACAATATTAAAGGTATACTGTAGGCACACTTAGGCGAGGAGGGTAGGAGTAGGAAGGCAGATTGGTAGTAGTTCTTGTCCTTAATTCTTTCTAACACTCGGAGCGGTAGCCAGCTATATATACAGGTG
>JACCEG010000012.1:543090-583844 GCA_014065205.1 Tuber brumale
TATCCAATTATCCCATCGTTATCATGAAATATAAGCGAAATACCCCATGTATATACTCTTGCTGTAGTAATGTTCGTGATCTATAGGTAAACCAGAAAATATAACTAAGGAGAGAAATACAAGCTATTTAAAAGAAATATACTTATGAAACGAATAATAGAAAATTTCAACACATTGCATGTTAGTTTTCCTCTTAAAATCTCTCACACCATTACAAGTTATATATATTTTATTGGGAATTTCCTTGGTAGTTTTTCAGGGTCAAATGTGTTCGCACTTATGTTTTTACAAGATTTTCGCGATTATTTCGTTTCTTAGCTTCGGTATGCGCACCTGTATATATAGCTGGTTACCGCTCCGAGTGTTAGAAAGAATTAAGGATAAGAACTACTACCAATCTGCCTTCCTACTACCACCCTCCTCGCCTAAGTGTGCCTCCAGTATACCTTTAATACTGTATCGTATTCTCGTACTCAAGCTATTAAGATTGTGCCGCTACATACAAATTCAATAGGACCAACCAACCTACAGCTGATCTCAGAAGGGGATGGGTAGATTCGGTATACCCCTAATAGCTTTCAGCAGTAGGATATCCTCCTGGAGTATTTTGCTGAAAACGTCCTGTCACCTTCGGCCCATAGTTTAGGAAGCCTAACTTGGAAGCATACTATCTCAATGCACCTCTGCCGGAATTCCTCCGGTCCACTTCCCAGATATCGCCAAAGGTCTCCCCTCATATATCCTGCGAACAGCATGTGGTCGGATGGACGGCGGCGACGTATGTGGTGTTATGAAGTAGGCTTCATTGATGTGACATTTTAGTTATGGGACGCAACTCTTGAAATCTCGCTAATGACCTGCGGGCCCCATAAGGGGGCCGGAGGGAGATGTTGGCTCCTGTAAGTTGAGGGTCTGTGCGCAGTTACCCTACCGTGGATCTGTGCACATGTCTCGGATTTCCATATGCCTAACAGCCCTATAACTAAGATACCACATCAAGGAAGCCGACTTCGTAATAATATATACATTCCCACTGTTTGTCCCACCACATGCTGTTTGCAGCATATAGGGGAAGGGACCTTTGGCAACATCTGGGAAGTAGAACGGAAGATCTGCATCAAAGGCATATTGAAAGAATAGGCTTCAAAGTTAGCCTTCATAATTATGGGCCGAAGGTAATGGGAGGTTTTCAGCAAAATACTCAAAAGGATTGTCCCACTAGTAGAGACTATTGAGGACATACCAAATCTACCTATACCATTTTGAGATCAGCTGTAGGTTGGTTGTTCCTAGAAGCATGACACATATGTGGAGGCAAGTGAACGGTTAGATATATGGAAATCTGAGAGAAGTAGATAAACCTATGGTAGGATAACAGTGCACAGACCCTCAATTTATTGGGAGGCCAACACCGCCCACCAGCTCTCTCATGAGACCCATACGTCATTAGTGAGATTTCGCGAGTTGGGTCTTATAACTAGAATATCATATCAATGAAGCGCACTTCACAAACACCATATACATCGCTACCATCCATCTGACCGCGTGCTGGCTGCAGGATATATAAGCAGGGAGCTTTGGCGATGTCTGCGAAGTGAAACATAAGACATCTGTGGAAGGTGCATTGAGAGAGTAGGCTACAAAGTTAAGATTCCTAAACTATAGGCCGCAAGTAATGGGATGTTTTGGCAAAATACTCTAAGAGGATATTCCAGTAGTGGAGACTATGGAGAACACACTAAAGCCACCCATACGCTTCTGAAATAAGCTGTATGTTGGTTGGTACTAGTAATCGGACCCCGCCATAGAGGCCAGCAGACCAAGGGGAGGCATACTCAGAATGGAAAATCTAGATAAGTCAGAGACCATTAAGCCCTTGATACATGGGGCTCGGACTTGCAATTGGTATTAGGTGGCCCCGCATGAAACTGATCACTTCATAACCAGAGAGAGTAGTGGAATGATAGTCAATAAGACTAAAATAAAATAATAGTCTATGTGGACAAATAGGTTGAAGGCCGCTATTTGGTAAAACAAATATCGCCGTCATCTCAACAGAGGAATACTATTCCGTAACTATAAAAGTGTAATATCTTTCCGGATCAAACAGTGTTTGCCCACATAAGATACTGGGCGTTTGTATATGAAAACCAGCAAGGTACTGTGGAGGCATAGTAGTTAGAAGTAGTCCGCAAACACTCAGATGTGGGGTATGAATATCGCAGTGCCTTACGATCTTTACACACGTCATCAAGCAACAGAGAAGAGATCTTATTAATGTAATATTGTTTCACACTTTAAATCTTTATCTTACCTAGTCTATTGAGACACGCCTTCATCGACAGATTCTCATATCAAAAGATTTAGCCTACGTACTTCGGTTATATACCAGCAATCAACATCCACCTAACAGTATATTAATATTTCTCCTGTTACTAAGGCTCACTATATCAACTACCAGTTCACGGGAAACTGCACCCTCTGGTCATGCTTCGATTACATTTTCGTAGTACCTCACTATTTTTTTTACATACATACATTTGAAGAAACCTTCGACACTGGTCTATTTAATGTCAAGAAGAGTTTACACAAGAATTCTCATAGTTCACAATAACTTTTGTGATCCCAATACGGGATCAATTCAATCGCATATCTCATACCTTGTATGGTAATAATTTTGAGTAGAGTTCTACCCAGTCAGAAGGCCTCGTCAACTGCTGTACCCAGTACTCTGGAGATATTAAAGTAGGCACCCGGAGCTAAGGACAACCACTTCTGTCGGCTTGGGGCTAAAACCCATATATGTACTATAAGTACATTTTAAACCTCACAAAAGGGAAATTCAGATCCTGAACCAAGAATCAGATCACACAAACCCTGCTTTACCTACACATGTAGAATATCTCAAACATTGCATACCATAAATACAGTTCCTTAAGCCGTTTAAATGATATTGAGAACTCTGGTATGAAGTACAGTTAATTACTCATTCACAGCTATTATAACAATTAGCCTATCTGGAAAAGGTAACAATGGTGGAGATTCCACAAGATCCAAGAGAGAGGATAACAATGAGAAAGCGGATGGACCTGCAACTGGATATGATGAGGACCAATAATTCGGTCATATGGAGTCCATCTATGTCAACCTCTCCAGAGCCACAATTCTGGAGAGGAGTGGTGCCCTCCCTCTCACCAATTATCCAGTATCGCAAGTAAACTTCCGATATAGCGGTTCTCTACACCCAAGCCCGATGATCATGTGGCGAATCTAGCTCAGTTAGCTAGCCATCTGGGGATCACCTTGAGTCAAATAAGGTAAGACTTAGACACCTCGCTCCACTAAGCCAACATTGTTGGCAAATATTTAAAGAGAGCGACACAAGACAATACCTGAAAACTACTTAAGATTCAACAGCAAATTGCCGACGAACAAGATGTCTATAACAATGATATTGTGATCATGTTGATACAGCTAGTAGGCGTGGAACAGGAGGTTAAGGATATTTAGTGGGAACTGCTACAAGAAGTAGCAAACATGATAAATGTGTAAGACATGTATCAACAAGAACATAAGGAAGTAACTACGAGGTTACATGGAACTCGGGAGCAATAAAGCCAGGAGGTATTAGTCCAAGATCAGACTCTGGAGCAAATTATAATCAGCCTAAGAACGGAATTCTTAGAATTCCGTTCTCGAAGTATTACTCGTAAACAGGATGTCAACTGCAGCCTAGGGCAATAGTGTTTGGACCACACAACTTGCCAGACGGTTATCAACAATCTTCAAAACCAACAATGCCAGCAAACCAAGGAGACAGATCATATCCTAAAGATATTAAGGGCATCGGTAAATGTAATACTGGCTGCTGTCCCAACTCAAGAAGCTGCCAGACCAACACTCTTACTCACAGTTAAGTAAGAGAATGACAAGGAATATTACACTCAGCCTATGCAAAGAGAAACAGGTCAAGGCAAGGAAGCATCTGGTGCATCCCCCTCAGGGGCCCAGCGAGGTGATCCAGGAAATCCTAGTGATGAGGATAATGATGATAATGAGAGAAGAAGAAGAAGAGGAAGTACATGCTATGGCAGGTGAGGGCAGAAACCATAACAGCTTCATATGGCAGAAATACTTGCCAATCCGGTGGTGCTTAATGTGAAGCTGCCATCTGAGCCATCCCCATTCTTTGAGGTGAAATCCACGCAAGATATACATATCTGGATTATACAATGTGCAAACTATTTTAAAGGAAATCCACGGATCTGAGACAGTACCCAGGAACAAGGTAAATACACACTCAACCATGCAAAGAGAAACGTGGTACTTTCTTAGACTATTTAGTATTGGAAAGCTATGGACTGGCTTCAAGGAGAAGTGCAAGAGCCAGAATTAGCTATTTGGACTAGCTTTGAACATGACATGATGAAACGATTCGCTCCAGTAGTAGCCAAAAGATAAGCAGTGTGAGCACTGAAGCTGGTCAAGTATGAGGCCAGTATTGAGCATTACCTGATGAGCATGCACAACCTAAACATCACAGTGCACATGAGCTAAGAATTCTGAAGAGAGGAAGTTGAATCCAAACTTCTAAAACAAATTGTGCACAGGTTATCGGCCTTGCAATAAGCCACAAATCAACAATGGGAATAACAGGTAGGACTATATGACCAATCGGAAGAAGAACTTCTTGCTAGGAACCCGGTGGCAAGAAACCAACCACCCAAGTTAAAGAGAGTACTAGAGTTCAAAAAAGAAGACTGACAGGACTTTAAACGAAAGTGACAAAGAAATAGTAAATCTTATATCAAGGGAGGCAGAGCCCCACTACGGAAGGGGAAAAGAGACAATGAGTCTGAGAAGCCAAGAAAGAAGTTGGGAGGTGTGGCAAAGACAACCCACACAGACTTTGACCAGGGCCATACTGGTATACCGCAGAGTATAATAGATACTCCGAGGTGAGACGGAGATTGTACACTTTGTTGGCAGAAAAACCACACATATCAGATGTGTTGAGGAGATGCCCATATATCGGCAGCAACAGTCAGTTCAAGACCACTAAAAATCACAATTCGTCGTGGAAGATCAGCTATTATAAAGCCTAAATTAGCATGCAGAGTTGCTACCATCCGGTACCCAGCCTGAACAAATAATATCCGTGAACTGGCAGACGACAAGGAACAGACTTTGGTCAGTTCATTGGCACTAATGGTGACAGAGTTTGTGTATTCAGTGTCGGTAAGGAACTGGAATCTAAATGGGAACCCCCTTTGCCTGGGGTATATTGGGTACTGACTATGAGGGGAATCGGGTAATCCATATGCAACTATCGGAGTTGCAACTCAAAATGATCAAAGAGGTACGAGGCAGGTCTCTCCTTTCAAAATGCAAGCAATTAGGCTCTGATTGAAGTGGCTCCATGAGGGACTTATGAGCTTAAATATAAGAATCAATATGTGGAGAGTCTTGACCGAAAGAGAGGATAGTCAACATGCCCCCACGACCGGAGAGCCCAAAGTACGAAGTTCCACCAGTCATCTGGTAGTTGCTCACTACGTATGTGTAAGCAAGATACTATACCAGACCATTTGGGACATTGTAACACAACATCTACTTGATAACAAGACCAGCAAGAGGACAATCGATGTGGGCTACTCCACTGACCACAAGAGTCTAAGTTGTGTTCTACGTATATACTGTCTGGCCTTCGGGCAAGAGTGTGGGGCAGGGATGTACCGCTTTGGTGCGCAAGGCTCCTCAGAGGTAGCAGGATGGATAAGTGAAACTCTAAAGGAATTGATTGATGAAAGCAAGAATACCAAACCCGTGCAGTAAAATGGCTGATAACTGCCTGAAAATCAACTGTGAGTCTAGATTTGGCGTGTCAGAAGAAGGCATCTAGTGTTAGGCGAACGCCAAACTCAAGTATATAACTGTTGGACGCAGGCGCGAAATCTTTGATTGGAGAATCTGTCGAGGAATGCTCGTCTCGATAAGGTAAGGTAAGGTAAAGATTTTAAAGCGTAAACAATATTATATTGATAAGATCTCTGCTCCGTCGCTTGATGATGTCTGTAAAGCTCGGGAGGCACTACGATATTTATATCCCGCGTCTGAGTGTTCGCGGACTACTTCTAACTACTATGCCTCCGAAGTACCACTCGGGTTTAAATACGCAAACGTCCAGAATCTTATAAGTGCGAACACCCTTTGACCATGAAACTTATCAGACCCTTTCGCGGACACGGAATAGTATTCCTCCATTTAGATGACAGAGCTATTTGTTATGCCAAACAGCGGCCTCTAACTTAGATGTCCGCATAGACTATTATATTACTTTAGTCTTGTTGACTATCATTCCAGTAGTCTCTTCGGTCATGAAGTGATCAGTTTCATGCCGGGCCACCTAGTGCCAATCGCAAGTCTGAGCCGGACGTGTCCGCGTCTTGAGGGTCTCCGACTTATCTAGGTCTTCCTTTCTGAGCATGCTTCCGCTTGGTCCGCCAGCCTCCGTAGAGGGGTCCTATGTCTAGGACCAACCAACCTACAGCTGATCTCAGAAGGGTATGGGTAGATTCGGTATACCCCTAATAGCTTTCACTACTGGGATGTCCTCCTAGAGTAATTTTCCGAAAACGTCCCGTCACCTTCGGCCCATAGTTTGGAAGCCAAACTTTGAAGCCTACTATCTCAATTCGCCGCCCACGGATCTCCTCCTTTCTACTTCCCAGATGTCGCCAAAGGTCCTCTCTCATATATCCTGCGAACAGCATGCGGTTGGACGGACGGCAGCGACGTATATGGTGTTATGAAGTGGGCTTCATTGATGTAACATTTTAGTTATGGGACGCAACTCTCGAAATCTCGCTAATGACGTGCGGGCCCAATAAGGGGGCCAGAGGGGGGTGTTGGCTTCGGTAAATCGAGGGTCTGTGCGCGGTTACCCTACCGTGGGGTCTGTGCACCTGTCTCGGATTTCCATATGCCTAACATGAGCTCCCTCCTACCAGGCTTCGCCTCGAATGCCTTTATAACCATTTTATAATTTCTTCTAAATACATTTTAAGACTCTGTGTGGTCAGGGTTAAAAACCTCCCGCGTTTACTTGGCCATGGTAGGAAAAGCTTTTCCTCACTATCTTACTTCTGCCCCTCCTAGCATGTCCGGATTTTCATTATGAAAGTTCTCCACAGCTTCCTACGCATTTTCCATACCGGTGGCAGGCTCCCATGTGTTCTCATCTTCCGAACACCGTTGCCATTTAACGAAGTACCACAGTTCCCGCTTCTCTTGATAGCGGCCGCGTACTCGTTTCCTGTAAGAACGAATCTCGCTTCTTATGATTTGTTCAACCTCCCATTGCAGATCGCCATCAATGTCCTCCGGTTCTCTAGGGGGTTGTCGGCGATTGTCATGAACTGACTGGCGGTAGGGTTCCAATAGTGCGACATGGAATACGGGATGAATGTTCCATCGATGGGATATGTTGAGCTTAAATGCTCGGGATCCTCGTTTTGCCATAATTTGGAAGGGGCCGTATAGCTTTGGACTTAGCTTTTTGGATTTCCGTCGAGTGCGGATATTTTTTGCGTTCAACATTACTTTGTCCACGATCTTCAAGTCCGGCTGTTGTGGTGCTTTTCGGTCATAATATTTTGACATCCCTTCTCGCGTTTTTTCTAGCGACCCTCTCACTTGTTCATGTATCATCTTAATCCAGTTTGCATCAAGCGTAGCACCTGGATTTTGAGCTTCCCGCCGCTTCATCTACTCTGTCCGTGGATGGAATCCGTAGTTCGCATAGAAAGGTGACATCCCGTGAGCGTTGGTTGCGGAGTTGTTACAGGCATGTTCAGCTAGAGGTAGCAGCTGATACCAATCATCCTGATCGTAATTGACAAAACTTCGAAGGTAACCTTCCAGCACTTGGTTGGCGCGTTCAGTTTGTCCGCCAGTCTGAGGGTGATATGCCGTCGACATTCTTCGCTTAATTTCCAGCGCCTTGCAAAGGGATTCCCAAAATTCTCCTGCAAACTTTGAGTCCCTGTCCGAGAGGATTGCGGTAGGTAGGCCGTGCAGCCTCCATACTTCCTTTAAGAACGCGTTTGCGACATCCTTGGCCATGCCCGAGGTCTGAAGTCCGATGAAATGTGCCAACTTTGTGAATCGATCAACTACCACCATTATATGAGTGCATCCTTGCGACTCTGGTAGTTGTTTGATGAAGTCCACTGTGATGGACGCCCATGCTGCGTAGGGTATTTGCAATGGTTGCAATAGTCCGTATTTAGCATGTCTGGGTGATTTATTATGTTGACATTCATCGCAGGATCGTACGTAGTCATTGACCCATGCCGTAAGCCCTTTCCAGTAGAAGTCTCTCATGATTATTTTCAAGGTTTTTTCTTGTCCGAAATGTCCTGCAACCTTTGCATCGTGACATCCTGCTGCACTCTTAGTATATAGCGCCTGACTGTTGGGTACAAATAGTCCTTGCTTATAATATAGTAGATTCTCGGTTAAGGTCCAGTCTTTGGGAAAATCCTTTTCTTCGTCTCGTAACCTAATGAGTTCTTCTCTCTGTTGCCTCCAAGCTGGGTCTGTCCCGATAGCTGCCTCTATCTCGCGTAGGAATTCAGGATTGAATTGCTTCATACCCTTTTGTAGGATAATAGCATTTGACGTTAAAACTTTTTCGGGTACTTCTGAAATATCGTACCAATGTTCATTGTCTTTAGCCGATGCCTGTAGGTAGCTGATACTTGGTTCCTGTGCCTTGACGATCAAAAATCTCGTAGCTATATCTGTGCTTCAGAATCACGCAGTACCTCGCTTTGTGTTCTCCAAGTTGTTGACTTCCATCATATCTGAGGTGTCGACTTTTTCTACCACGAGTTGAGCTATGCGATCGCCCATTCTTATCTGGCAGTCCACATCCTTATGGTTGAATAGTACAACTTTGAGTTCACCGGTGTAATCCGCATCGATTACTCCTGCGCCTGTGGAGATTCCGCTTCGAACCGCTAATCCGCTTCTTGGGGCAACTCTTCCGTAAGTTCCTTCGTGTAGCCCTACAGCTATACCCGCCCTTATTAATGCTTGTCCATATTTCGGGACAATGTCATCTTCTATGGCATACAGGTCATGTCCTGCCGCCATTCGTGAGCCTTTTGTGGGCAAGTATGCCTTTTTGCACAATCTTTTGACCCTGATAACGGGTTCCTTTCCACCTCTTCGAGGTTCCAAATCCAAATCCTTATCTCCATCCCAATCTTCGCCTTCATCGCCTACCCTCACTACTAGCGAAACCAGGAACTTTTCTTCTTTTAAAATATTCTGTTCGCGATGTGTAGCTCCCTCCACATGACGGTACTCCGGCCGTCTGCTTAATGCATCAGGCTTTCCGCCTTTTGTGCCTGGTCGGTATACAATGCGAACATTATATTCTGCCAACTTCTGAGCCCATCGAATTTGACGGCCACTCCGGACTTTTGAGGTGAGGAAGTATTGTAGGTTCTGATGGTCGATAAAGACTGTGATTGGTTTCTGCGTTCCGATCAAGTAGTGTCTCCATTCTTTAAAAGCTTCCAAGATCGCGTGAAGTTCTTTATCATAAATCTCATAGTTGCGCTCCGCTGAGTTCAATTTTCTGGAATGGAAAGCTACTGGATGCAATCTTTTTTCAAAGTATTGATAGAGGACACAGCCGAGTGCAAAGTCGCTAGCGTCCATTTCCACAACTGTTTCTCTTTCTGGGAAAAAGTGGTGAAGTATGGGGGCTGTGGTGAACCGGTGCTTTAGTTCTTCGAAAGCTGTGTCCTGCTCGATTCCCCATTTGAAATTCTTAGGATTTCCTTGTCAAGTCTCGGTTATTTGCTTGCAAATAACCAGGAAGTTTTTTATAAATCGTTGGTAGAAGTTAGCAAATCCCATAAAGACTTGTACTTCTCTAACCGACTTAGGTGCTTTCCAGACCATTATGCATTCCACCTTTCGGGTGCTCCTGGACACCCCATCGACTGCTACCATATAGCGGAGGAATTCCACCTCTGTGGCATGGAAAGTCGATTTTTTTAGCGATACCGCTAATTGAAAGTCCGATAGACTTTGTAAAACTTTCTTAACAGCTTCGATGTGTTCCTTCTCATCCTTTGAGTAGATGAGAATATCATCGAGGTAACACACAACTCCGACGTCCAAGTATTCGCGTAGAACTTGGTCAATCATATCTTGGAAGGTTGCCGCAGCGTTAACCAATCCAAAAGGCATAACCTTATATTTGTAGTGCCCGTATCTCATACGGAACGCTAACTTCCACTCATCCCCTTCTTTTATCCTAATCAGGTGGCAGCCGTCCTTAAGGTCTAACTTGGTGAAGATCTTTGCGCCGGCTACTCTATCTCTGAGTTCGGACATCAGGGGCAGGGGATGTTTGTAGAGGATAGTAATCTTATTCAGATTTCGATAATCCACAACTAGACGTAATCTACCATCTGGTTTAGGTACGAATAATATAGGTGCGCCTGCTGGCGATTGTCTCCGCGTGATTTTTCCTTGTTTGATTATTGTCGCCAAGTATTCTCGTAGAGCTTTAAGATGTTTTTCGGACAGTGGATATATCGGACCCCAGGGGGGAGTTGATCCTGGAAGCAACTTAATTTCATGATCGAATGTTCGTCTAGGGGCTAGTTTTTCTGCCGTCTGGGCTTCAAAAAAATGTTCGTAATTCAAGTATTCTTTCGGTAATGATTCGAGTTCCACCGTATTCTCGATAGCTCCGATTCTTCAGATGCGGTAGGCATTAGGATCCCTAGCGACGGATTCATCATATTCGTACCTATCCGCTATTCCTGCATCTTCTTCCACACACTTTTCGCAACATTTAGCGGAGAAGGTCCAATTTTCGGCATCTTCTATGTGGGACAATGGGTGTTCATGATGCCACGAACCGGAAGGAATTATCATTCCGTAGTGACCTGCTTTAGCCACTTCACACAACACTTCGGAGATGTGTCGGTTCTTTCCTATTTCCATTTTTATTGGGAGAGTGTAACACTTTCCCGTGAGGCGGCTGACGATCCGTCAAAGCCCAAGATATCAACTGCCTTGTCGCGTTCTGTAGAGGGAACGCGAAGGTCTTCAACTAGGTCCTTGTTCATAAGGAACACGTTGGATCCCGAGTCTAACAAGACTTTCACATTTTTATCTCTTATCGTGTATATGGAGGTAAGCGATCCCCTCCAGACAGTTGTATCGTTTAGGTTTTGGAGCTTCTAATTCCATGCGCTTAGCGCAGATAAGGCTTTCTTGATTCATTCGTTTAGGCATCATTGGTGTTGGGTGTAGGTAACAAGATGTTTGTTACTACGCCCGCGTAGTTTCGACCATTAAGGTCTCCTCAGACAAACTAGTAACTCTTTAGCTCTAACAATCTGGGTCTACATACTAACGCGGCGTTGCACCGATACGCTATTGCGCACGACCAGTTTTCAGGCTGGATGCCTTCTTCCAACACGCCAGACCTAGGCTCATAGCAGATATTCGGGCGTTTATTAGTCATTTTACTCCCCTGTTGTGGGGTTCCCGCTTTCACTGAGTCCTTTCCCTTAGGATTTCGGTTATCCGTCCAGCTTCCTCATAGGGGCCTTGCGCACCAAAGCGGTACATCCCTATCCCACACTCTGGCTAGAAGGCAAGATAGTACATACGTATAATACAACTCAGACTCATGTGGTAGGTGGAACGGCCCGCATCGGTTGTCCTCCTGTCGTGTATTTGTTATCAGGTAGATCTTGCATTGCTATGTCTTAACTTCTTCGGTATAGTAACTTGCTTACACACGGGTAGCCGGCAACCACCAGGTGACTCGAGGAACTTCGTACGGTTGGCTCCCGGGCCATGTGGGCATGTCAACTATCCTCTCTTTCGATCAAGACTCTCCATATATTGATTCTTGTTTTCAAGCTCGTAAGTCCCTCGCGGGGTCCCTTCACTTAGAGCCTACTTGCGTTGATCCTGAAAGGAGAGACTTGCTTCGCGCCGCTTTGATCATTTTGAGTTTCGATTCCAGTAGTTGTACACGGACTTCCCGATCCCCGTCGTGGTCAGTACCCAATACACCCCAGCCAAAGGGGGGTTCCCGTTTCGATTCCAGCTCCATCAGGACACTGAATACCCAATCGCCGCCGCCGTTGGTGCCAATGAACTGACTTAGGTCAGTTTCTTGTCGTCCGCCAGTTCCCAGATCTTATTGACCCGTGCTGGATTCTGGGCAGTAGCGACTCTGCGAGCTAATTTAGGCTTTACAATAGCCGATCTTGCTCGTCGTATTCCCATTTTTATCGGTCTTGAGCTGACCGTTCCCGCCGATATATGGGCGTCTCCCCAACACGTCTGATAAGTGTGGTTTTTCTTCCCACAATGTGTGCAATCTCCTTCTTTTCTCCGCATGTCTTTCATACTCTGTGGGATACCGGTATGGGCCTGGGCGAAGTTCGTGTGGGTGGTCTGCGTGGCACCCCCCAACTGCTTTCGTGGCCTTTCTGGTTCATTATACCGTTTTCGTTTTCGTGGTGGGGCTCCACCTCCTTTGACATAAGGTTTGGTATCCCTTTGTCGTTTCGGTTTAGAGTCCCGTCGGTCTTCTCTTTTGACCTCTTAGACTATTTTAGGCTTGGACGGTTGCTCGCGTCCAATTCTCTTTCTGGCTAGTAGTCCTTCTTCTGACCGTCCGCATAGCCTTAGTGCCTCTTCCCATTCCTGGTCCGTTGTATATTGCAGGGCCGACGACCTGCGGAAAATTTGTTCCCGTAGTTTGTCTTCAACTACCTCACTCCAGGGCTCTCCAGTCATGCGTGCACGAATGTTATGGTTGTGCATGACTGTCAGGTAGCGTTCAATACTGCCGTCGTACGTGACTAGTTTCATCGCTCGAAGAGCTAGTCTTTCGGCTTCCACCGCGGCGTATCGCTTGATCATATCACGTTCAAAGCGAGTCCATGTCCCCAGCTCTGGCTGCTGAGTTTCCCCGTGAAGTTCGTCCATAGCCTTCTGATACCATATGGTGTAAGGAAGGACTATGTCTCCTTTTTTACGCCTGAGCGCGTAGATGATTCGTTCCCGGGCATCGTCCCAGATTCGCGGGTTTCTTTCGAAGTAGTCGGTACATTGCAAAATCCACACATATATATCTTGTGCGGGTTTGTCCTCAAAGAATGGGGGAGGCTCCGAGGGTCGCCTAATATTCAGCGCCATCGCGTTGGCAAGTGTTTCGGCCATACCAGACAGTTCTAGGGTTTGTCCTTGCCTGTCTCGGCTAGGACCTCCTGCCTCTCTCCTTCTTCTTTCCTCATCATCATTATCGTCGTCATCACTAGGGTCCCCTGGGTTACCCCCTGGGGCACCTGAGGGGAATGCATCAGCGGCTTCTCTGCCTTTTCCCTTTTCCCTGCGTGTAGGTGGAGCATAGTACTCCCCGTCGTCCGTTTCTTGAACTGCGGGTAAGGGTGCGGGTCTTGCAGCTTCGGGACTTGGTGCTGCGGCTAGTATTTTATTTATTGCCGCTGTTAACCCTTTGAGGGTTTGGTTTGTCTCGATATTCTACAGTTGTTGCTGGTCTTGAGACCTGCGAATCTCCGCTTGGCGCGTGTTCTGATCCGTGCGCATTTGTCCTAAGGTGCGATTGATTTCTCTTTCGCGTGTGACGCTTTGGGCTTGCAATTCAACGAATTCCACTCTTAGACCGAGAACCATTTGTTCTCGAGTCTGGTCTCGGGCTAATGCCGCCTGGCTTTCTTCCCCGCGGGGTCTATGTAACCTCGTGGTTACCTCTTCATGTTCCTGTTGACGCCGTTCTTGAGCGTCAATATTCTTTGCCACTTCCCGGATCATCTCCTCTTGGATCCCTTTAATTTCGCTTTCCACCCTGGATAGCTGCATCAACAAAATAGCAATATCATTGTCGTGGATGTCTTGTCCATCGATGATTTGCTGTTGAACCTTAAGTAGCGTTAAGGTATTGTCTTGGGTAGCCCCCTTCAAATGGTTGAAGGCGATATTTGCTTGGTCAAGTGAGGTATTTATGTCTCGCCTTATTTGACCCAACGTGACTCCAAGACGCGCAGCTAATCTTGCTAGATTTGCAGCGTGTTCACTTGGCTTTGGTGTGGAAGCCCTTGATATCCTATGAGTGCTTACAACATGCGAGGATCGGTGAGAGGGTAGATTTCCTCTCCGGAATGTAGGGTCTTGAGGTGTCGTCGGGAAGGGACTATGAATTGCGGAATCATCAGTCTTATCCGTCGTATCGGGTCGGGTATCCATAGGTTCGCCCGCCGTTATTCTTTTCCTTGGGTCCTCAGGTATCCCCACCATCATTATGCTTTCCAGATAGACTAGCTGTTCTAGTAGCCAGGGATGAGTGATTACCGGTACTTCGTACAAGAGTTCTCGATATCCTTTAAAAGTTTTAAGGAATCGTATGTAGGGTATCTAACGTTTGAGATACTCCAAAGGTGTAGGTATAAAGGTGTTCGGTTGGTCCGACTCTGGACTCCAAACCTGAATCTCCTTTTTTTCAAGGTTTAGGATGTACTTATAGTACATATAAAGTATCTTAGGCCCAGGCCGAGGGGATGTCTAACCCCCGGATGACTGTCCCGGGGTTTTCCTTTTCTTTGTCTTCTGTCTTTAGAGAGCACTGGGTACTCCAGTCGACGAAGTGTTCAGACTCGGTCGCATTCCACGCGAAATCCGAACCGTGGCAGGTGCGATATATGCTATTGAATTGGTCCCTCGTTGGGATACCGAAAGGTACTGTGAACCACGAGGGTTCCTGCATATATTCTTCTTCTATCTTGAACAGCCCGGTCTCGAATATTTCTTCGCAGGAATGAATATAGATTGGACAACGAGGTGCTTCGAAAATATAATCGAAGTCTGAGGTGAGGGTGGAGTTTGAGGTGAACTCGTTGTTCATATAGTGAGCCTTGGTAACTGGAGAACTATTAATATACGGTTAGGCGGACGCCAAACTCAAGTATATAACTGAGGCACGTAGGCGCGAAATCTTTGATTAGAGAATCTGTCGAGGAAGGCTCATCTTGATAACGTACGGTAAGGTAAAGATTTTAAAGCTTAAACAATATTATATTGATAAGATCTCTTCTCCGTTGCTTGATGATATCTGTAAAGCTCGGGAGGCACTTCTATATTTATATCCCGCGTCTGAGTGTTCGCAGACTACTTCTAACTACTATGCCTCCGAAGTGCCACTCTGGTTTAAATACGCAAACGTCCAGAATCTTATAAGTACGAACACCGTTTGACCCTGAAACTTATCACACCCTTTCGCGGACACGGAATAGTATTCCTCCCTTTAGATGACTGCGCTATTTGTTATGCCAAACAGCGGCCTCTAACTTAGATGTCCGCATAGACTATTATATTACTTTAGTCTTATTGACTATCGTTCCAGTAGTTTCTTCGGTCATGAAGTGATCAGGTTCATGCCGGGCCACCTAGTGCCAATCGCAAGTCCGCGCCCGACTTGTCAGCGTCTTGAAGGTCTCCGACTTATCTAGGTCTTCCTTTCTGAGCATGCTTCCCCTTGGTCCGCCGGCCTCCGTAGAGGGGTCCTATTTCTAGGACCAACCAACCTACAGCTCATCTCAGAAGGGTATGGGTAGATTCGGTATACCCCTAATAGCTTTCACTACTGGGATGTTCTCCTAGAGTAATTTTCCGAAAACGTCCCGTCACCTTCGGCCCATAGTTTGGAAGCCCAACTTTGAAGCCTACTATCTCAATGCGCCTCCAACGGATCTCCTCCGTTCTACTTCCCAGATCTCGCCAAAGGTCCTCTCCCATATATCCTGCGAACAGCATGCGGTTGGACGGTAGGCGGCGCCGTATATGGTGTTATGAAGTGGGCTTCATTGATGTGACATTTTAGTTATGGGACGCAACTCTCGAAATCTCGCTAATGACATGCGGGCCCCATAAGGGGGCCAGAGGGGGGTGTTGGCTTCGATCAATCGAGGGTCTGTGCGCGGTTACCCTACCGTGGGGTCTGTGCACCTGTCTCGGATTTCCATATGCCTAACATCTAGCCTGAAAACTGGTCTTGCTGAATTGCGTAATAGTAAAATGCCGCTTAGTACGTAGACCTAGATTGTTAGAGCTAAAGAGTTACTAGTTTGTCTGAGGTGACCTCAATAGTTGAAACTACAGGAGCTTAGTAACAATCATCTTGTTACCTACACCCAATACTAATGATGCCTGAATACAAGAATCAGGAAAATCTAAGCTGTGCTAAAAGCATGGAATTGGAGGCTCTCAAAGCAAAACGATACAACTACCCTGAGGTGATCGCTTACCTCTACATACATGATAAGCAATACAAAGTTAAAGTCTTATCAGACTTAAGATCCAATATGTTCCTTATCAATGAGGACCATGTTGAAGACCTCTGCATTCCTATGGTCAAATGCAATAATGCAGTTGATATCTTAGTATTTGATGGATCATCAGCCACCGCAGGAGGGAAGTGTCACAACCTACTTATAAGATTGGAAATTGGAAAAAACCGACACATTTCTGTAGTGGTGTATGAAGTGGTTAAAGTAGATCATGATGGCTGGAAGATTCCTTTCAGTTGGTAGCATCGTAATACCCTGTGTCTCACATAGATGATGCAGAAAATTGAACTTTTGCTGCAAATAGTTTTGAAAACTGTGGGGACAAAGATGGATGAATACCAGATATGTTTTAATACGACAAATCAGTCCCTAGTGAACCTGGCACTTGTTGCATCACATGGATTAGAAGCACTGAAGATACGTTGAAACATGAATCACTACTGAACAAACATGGGTATTACAAACATTTGTTTGAAGCCCTGATGTAACAAAAGCCAGCCCCTAGGTGAACCTACCATCTCTGGATTAAGTTCATTCCAGGATCAACACCTACTTGAGGACCAATATATTCACTATCAGACAAACAGCTTAAGGTATTGCGAGAATCCTTGGAAATAATATTCAAGCAGGGAAAGATTATATACCCTTAATCTCCTCCTAGCGCACCTATATTACTCATACCCAAACCCGATGGAAGAGTACCTCGAGTTGTGGATTACTGAAATCTAAACAGGATTAACATCCTCCACAAACATCTCCTGCCATTAATCTCAGGACTTCAAGATCAGATAGCTAGCGCCAAGATCTTTACCAAGTTACATCTTGGAGACACTTACCACTTGATTAGGATTAAGGAAGGAGATGAGTAGGAAACAGCGTTCAGAATGAGGTATGGGGACTACCAATATAAGGTGACGCCATTGGGATCGGTCAATGCTCCAGGAACATTCCAAATTATGATGAACCAAGTACTTAAAGAGTGTTTAGACGTAGGAGTTGTCTGTTACCATGATAATATCCTTATATATTTATAGGATGATAAGGAACACCTGGAAGTTGTGTAAAGAGTTTTCCAAAGTCTAACAGACTTTCAATTAGCGATATCACTAAAAAGAAATACCCTCTTCCATGCCAAAGAAGTAGAATTCCTAGGCTATATAGCAGTAGTCAATGGGGTGTCCATAAGCACCTGCAAGGTAGAATCAATAGTGGTTTGTAAGCCACCTAAATCGGTAAAGGATGGGTAAGTCTTTATTAGATTTGCTAACTTCTATCAACGATTTGTAATGAACTTTTCAACTATTTGCAAACCCATAACCTAGACATTACAAGAAAATCCAAATATTTTCAAGAGGGGAATTGAGCAGAACATGGCTTTGAAACAACTAAAGTACTGATTCACTACAGCCTCCATACAGCACCACCTTTTCTCAGAAAGCGAAACTATAGTAGAAACCAAGACTAATGAGTTTGTACTAGGTTGTGTCCTTTCTCAATACTTTGAGAAAAAACTAGAGCCAGGCGCATTCCATTTGCGAAGGTTTTAGACAGAGGAGCGCAAATGCGAAATTTATGACAAAAATCTTCTCGCAATCCTAGAAGCATTTAAAGAATAGTTATACTACTTGATGGGAACATAAAAACTGATTACAGTCTTGACTGACCATCAAAATCTACAATTCTTCCTCATCTTAAAAGTCAGGAGTGGCTGTGAAATTTGATGGGCTCTGAAGTTTGTGTAATAAAATTTACAAATTATATACCAACCAGGGACGAAGGGTGGAATGCCTGACGCATTAAGCAGACAGCCAGAGTACCATCCTGAGGTGGGAGCTAGACATCACGAACAGAAAACTTTACAAGTTGAAGCTTTCTTGGTATCACCAGTAGCGAGGGTAGGCGACGAAGTAGATGACTAGGATGGAGATGAGGACTTGGATTTGGACCCTCAAAGAGGTGGAAAGAAACTCATGAGTAGGGTCAAGAGACTGACCAAAATGGTATACTTGCCAACAAAGAACTCAAGAATGGTGGTAGGGTATGACCTGTATACTAAAAATATTGATATTGTGTTGAAATAGGGACAAGTGTTATTAAGGACAGGGATAGCTATGGGGCTATCCAAGGAAACTTATGGAAGAGTCGCTCTAGGAAGCGGATTAGTGGTTTGCAGGGGAATCTCCAGTGGAGCCAGTGTAGGCTACCCAGATTACACCAGTGAATTCAAAGTCGTACTATTCAACACCGAGGATTTGGACTGCTAGATAAAAATGGGTTATCAAAAAGCCCAGCTGGTGGTAGAAACAGTGAATACCTCAGACATGATGGAAGTAGACAAATTGAAAGACTCAGAATGCAGGACTGTGGGATTCAGAAGCACTGATATAGCGCCTTGATCTCTGTTCATCAAAGAATGGAAATCAAGAATCAGTTACCTGCAGACATTGGCTAAAGACATCGAACACTTGTATGACATTTCAGAAGTACTCATCAAAGTTCTAATGTGAAATGCTATTATCCTACAAAAAGGTATGAAGCAGTTCGATCATGAATTCTTAAACGTGATACATGCAGCTATCGTGACAGATACAGCTTGGAGGCAATGGAGGAAAGAACTCATTAGGCTATAAGATGAAAGGAAAGACTTCTCCTAGGATTGGACCTTAACCAACGATCTTCTATATTATAAGCAAGGACAATTTGTATCAAATAGTTTGGTACTAGACACAAAGATCGTAAAAGAATATCATGATGCAGAAGTTGCAGGACATTCGGGACAAGAGAAACCCTTGGAGATCATTATAGGGGACTTCTACAGGAAACAACTTGCAGAATGGGTCAATGATGACGTATGATCCTGTGATGAATGTTAACATAATAAATTGCCTAGACAAGCTAAGTATAGATTATTGCAACTATTGCAAATACCCTACACAGTATAGGCATCCATCTTGGTAGACTTTATCGCACATGTACACGAGTCGTAAGGATGCACTCCAATAATAGTAGTAGTGGACTGATTCATAAAAATAGCATATTACATTGGACTGCAGATATTGGCAACTGCAAAAGATGTCGCAAACACTTTTCTGAATGAAGGCAAGAGGCGGGATGGCCTGCCAATGGAAATAGTCTTAGATATAGACTCTAAGTATGCAGGAGAATTCTAGAAATCTCTTTGCTTGGTGCTGAAAATTAAGCAAAGAATTTCAACTACATACTATTAGGCATTGGCTGATCTCAAGTATAACTTGAGTGAGGTAGGCCAAAATGTGTGTTCGGAGAATCTGTCAAGGAAGGCTCAGTACGATGAAATATGCAAAGTAAAGATTTATGAGGTAAACAATTCTATATTGATAAGATCTCTGCTCCATTGCTTAATGATGTTTGTAAAGCGCGGGAGGTACTTCAATATTTATATGGCACATTTGAGTGTTCGCAGACTACTTCTAACTACTATGCCTGTGAAGTACCACTCTGGTTTTAATACCCAAACATCCAGAATCTTATAAGTGCGAGCACCATTTGACCTTGAAAATTATTACACCCTGGCAAGTTTACGGAATAGTATTCCTCTGTGGAGATAACTGTGCTCTTTGTTATTCCAAATAGCGGCCTTCAACTTAGTTGTCCACATAGACTATTATATAACTTTAGTCTGGTTGACTATCGTTCCTGTAATCTTTGCAGTTATGAAGTGATCAAGTACATGCCGGACCACCTAGTGCCAATCGCAAGTCCGCACCCCACATGTGAACCTCCAAAAGGTCTTTGACTTATCCAGGTCTTCCTTTCTGAGCACGCTTCCCCTTGGTCCCTGGCCTCCATTAAGGGGTCCTATTATTAGGACCAACCAACCTACAGCTGATCTCACAAGTGTATGGGAGGATGTGGTATGTCCTTAATAGCCTCAGCTTCTAGGACATCCTCTTGCAGGTTTTCATTAAAAACATCCCATCAGGTTTGGCCTATAGTTCAAAAAGTGTAACTTTGAAGCCTACTCCCTCAATGCACCTCCCACAGATATCTTTCATTCCACTTCCCAGATGTCACCAAAGGTCCCCTCTCATATATCCTGTGAACAGCAAGTGTTCAAACAGACGGCGCTGCTGTAGAAGGCGTTATAAAGTGGGCTTCACTGATGTAACCTTTTAGTTATATATTGCTACTCATGAAATCTCGCTATTGATGTGCGGGCCCATAAGGGGGCCGGAGGCTGGTGATTGCACTTTGGAAAATTGCGGGTCTGTGTGCAGTTACCTAATAATGGGTCTGTGCAGATTTCTTGTCTTGGATTTCCATAGGCCTAACATGAGATCTCTCATATCCGGCTTCACCTTGAATCCCTTTATAACTTTTTATAATTTTTTAAATATGTTTTAAGACTCAACATGGTCAGGGTAAAAAACCTTATGCCTTTGCTTAGCTACAGTAGAAAAACCTTTTCCTCTCTATATTACTTCTGCCCTTCCTGGCATGTCTATATTTTCATCGTGAAAATTCTCCACAACTTCTTCCACATTTTTGATACCAGTAGCTGGTTCACATGCATTCTAATCTTTTGAACACCCTTGGCATTTGATAAAGTACTACAGTTCCCACTTGTCTTAATAGTGGCTGCGAACCCATTTTCTGTAAGAGCGAATATTGCTTCTTACTACTTTTTTCAACCTCCTATTATAGATCGCCATCAATGTCCTCTAGTTCTCTAAGGGGTTGCTGCTAATTATCAGGAACTGATTCGCGATATGGTTCAAAGAGTGCAACATGGCATACGCGATGAATGTTCCATTGATTAGATATGTTGAGCGGGAACAATTGCAATCCATGCTTTTCCATGATTTGGAACGGACTGCATAGCTTCCAGCTTAGCTTCTTTGATTTCTGTCACATGTGAATGTTCTTTGCATTTAACCTTACTTTGTCCCCAATCTTGTAGTCCAGCTTTTGTCAGGCTTTCTAGTAATAATATTTCGACATTCCTCGCCGTGTCTTTTCTAGTGATCCTCTTGATTGTTCACGTATCGTCTTAATCCAGTTTGCGTAGAGTCTTGCTCCTAGATTTTGAGCTGGATGCTCCTTCATCCACTCTGTCTGGATGGAATCCATTTTTCGCATAGAATGGTAACATCCCATGTGCGTTGGTAGCGGAGTTGTTGTAGACATGTTCAGCTAGTAGTAGTAGCTGATACCAATTGTCCTGATCATAGTTGACAAAACTGTACAGGTATCCATCCAGCACTTGGTTGGTATGTTCAGTTTATCTGTCAGTTTGAGAGTAGTATGCCATTGACATTCTTCATCTAATTTCCTACGCTTCGCAAAGGGATTCTCAGAATTCTCTAGCGAACTTTGAGTCCATGTCTGCGACAATTTCGGTTGGCAGACCGCGTAGCCATCATACTTGTTTCAGGAATGCATTTGCGACATCTTTGGGCATAGCCAAGGTCTGCAGTCCGATGAAATGTGCTATCTTTGTGAACCAATCAACTACCACCATTATTTGTGTGCATCCTTACGACTCTGATAGCTGTGAGATGAAGTCTACTCAGATTGACGCCCTGGTTGCATAGGGTATTTGCAATGGTTGCGATAGTCCATATTTAGCATGTTTAGGCGATTTGTTACGGTAGCATTCATCGCAGGATCGAACATAGTTGTTGACCCATTCTGCAAGTCCCTTCCTGTAGAAGTCCTGCATAATGATTTCCAAGGGTTTTCCTTGTCCGAAATGTCTTCAGATCTTTGTATTGTGATATTCTTCTGCGCTCTTGGTGTATAGCATCTGACTATTTGGTACAAACAGTCTTTGCTTATAGTATAGTAGATCATCAGTTACGGTCCAATCTTTGGGGAAATCTTTTCCTTCATCTCCTAACCTCACAGGCTCTGTCCTCTATTGTCTCCAAGCTGAGTCTACCTCGATAGCTATCTGTATCTCATCTAAGAATTTAGGATTGAACTGCTTCATTCCTTTTTGTAGGATAATGACTTAGAACCTTAGAACTTTCTCAGGTACTTCTGAAATATCGTACTAGTGTTCGTTGTCTTTAGCCAATGCCTGCATGTATCGGATACTAGGTTCTGGCTCTTTAATGATCCAGAATCTTGTTGCTATGTCGGTACTTCAGAATTCTGCAGTCCCTAATTCTGTCTCTTCCAAGTCGTCTACTTCACTCATATCAGAGGTGTTGACTTTTTCTAGCACCAGTTGAGGTATGCGATTGCCCATTCTTATCTGGCAGTCCTCATTTTTGTTGTTGAATAGTACAACCTTGAGTTCTCCAGTAGAATCGGCTTCAATTAATCCTGCACTGGTGGAGATCCTGCTTCGAACTGTGAGACTGCTTCTTGGAGCAACTCTTTCGCTAGTTCCTTTGTGTAGCCCTACAGCTATACCTGTCCTTATTAATTCCTGTCCATATTTCGGAACAATGTCATCCTCTCCAGCATCCAGGCCATTTCCTGCCACCCTTTTAGAGCACTTTGTTGGGAAGTATATTTTTTTGCTCAATATTTTAACCCTAATTATAGGTTCCTTTCTACCTTTTCGAGGTTTCAAATCCAAATCCTTATCTCCATCACAGTCTTCTTCCTCATCGCCTACTCTCGCTACTAGGGATACCAAGAAACCTACCGGTTTCAACATTTTCTATTCGTGATATGTAGCTCCCTCCTCAGCGAGGTAGTTCGCTCATTTGTTTAATGGATCTTACTTTCCGCCATGCGTGTCTAGTCCGTATACAATATGAAAAGTGTATTGTACTAACTTCAGAGCCCATCAAATTTGAGGTCCACTGCAAACCTTCACGGTGTGGAAGTATTGTAGGTTCTGTTGGTCCGTAAAGACTCTAATCGGTTTCTCCACTCTGAGCAAGTAGTGTCTCCATTCCTTAAATGCTTTATGGATTGCGAGAAGTTCTTTATTATAAATTTCGTAATCATGCTGTACCGAGTTTAATCTTTGTGAATGGCGTACTACTGGATGTAACTTTTTTCTCTAAGTATTGAGAAGAGAGCCAACAGAGTGTGAAATCGCTAGCAATGGTGTCTATGACTGTTTCTCTCTTTGGAAAAAACTGACGGAGTATGGGAGTAGTGGGGAATACGTGTTTTAATTCTTTTAATGCCATATCCTGCTCATCTCCCTATTTGAAATTCTTAGAATTTCCTTGTAATGTCTCGGTTATGGGTTTACAAATAGCACCAAGTTTTTAATGACCCATCGCCAGAAGTTCGTGAATTCTAGGAAGACTTAAACATCTCTAACTGACTTAGGTGCTTTCCAAACTATTATGGATTCCACCATGCAGATGCCCGTAAATACTGTATTGACTACCATAATATAAATGAGTAATTCTATCTTTTTAAGGTAAAAAGTAGATTTCTTTAGCGATACTGCTAATTGAAAGTCCAATAGACTTTGTGGAACTCTCTTGACAGCTTCGATGTGCTCTTTTTCATCCTTGAAATATATCAGGATATCGTCAAAATAATATACAACTCCCACATCCAAGTATTCTTTGAATACTTCATTCATCATATCTTGGCATATTACAGGAGCATTAACCAATCCAAATGGTATAACCTTATATTCGTAGTGCCCATATCCCGTCTGAAAAGCTGATTTCCATTCATCTCCTTTCTTAATCCTAATCAAGTGGTGGCTGTCTCTAAGGTCTAACTTGGTGAAGATCTTGGCACCAGCTACTCTGTCTCTGAATTCAGACAGTAGTGGAAAGAGATGTTTGTTGAGGATGGTAATCTTGTTTAGATTCCGATAATCCACCACCAGGCATAGCCTTCCATTGGGTTTGGGTACGTATAAAATAGGTGCTCCTGCAGGAGATTTACTTCTCGTAATCTTTTCCTGTTTAATCCTTGTTTCCAAGTATTCTCTTAATACCTAGAGCTATTTTCATGATAGTGGATATATTGGTCCCCAGGGGGGAGTTGATCCTAGAATCAACTTAATCACAGGATCGAAGGTTCATCTTGGGGCAAGTTTTTCTGCTGTCTATGCTTCAAACCAATGCTTGTAATGCCAATATTCATGCGGTAGCGATTCAAGTTCCATCATATCCTTGATGATTCTGATCCACACGATGTAATAGGCATTTGGATCCCAAGCAACCCCCTTTCACCATATTCGAACATATCTGCAATTCCTTCCGCTTCTTCTACGCAGTTTTTACAACTTTTTATAGAGACAGTCCAATTTTCTGCATCTTCTATGTGAGACACAAAGTGTTCACGATGCCACCAACCTAATAGAATTATCATTCTACAATGACCTACTTTAGCCACTTCACACAATACTTCAGAAATATGTCGGTTTTTTCCTATTTCCAATTTTATAGGCTAGTTATAACACTTCCCTCCTGTGGCAGCTGATAATCCATCAAAGCCTAGGATATCAACTGCATGTTTATGTTCCACTATTGGAACGTGAAGGTCCTCAACTAGGTCCTTATTAATAAGGAACACGTTGGGTCCTGAGTCTAACAAGACTTCAACTTTATAGCACTTATCGTGTATATGGAGGTAAGCGATTCTCTCCCGACAGTTCTTTCATTTTTGTTCTGGAACATCTAATTCTATGCACTTAGTGCAGTTTAGATTTTCTTGATTCTTACGTTCAAGCATCATTGGTGTTAGGTGTATGTAACAAGATGTTTGTTACTTTACCCACGTAGCTTTGACCATTGAGGTCTCCTCACGCAAACCTGTAACTCTTTAGCTCTAACAATCTGGGTCTACATACTCAGCGGCATTTTATAGATACACAATTGTGCAAGACCAGTTTTCAGGCTAAATGCCTTCTTCTGACAGACCAAACCTAGGCCTATAGCAGAGTTTTACGCGGTTATTAGACATTTTACTCTCTCAATGTGGGGTTTCTGCCTTCACTGATCCTTTCCTTTAAGGTTTCGGTTATCCCTCACACTACCTCAGATGTGTCTTGTGTACCAAGGCGGTATCTGCCTACCCCACACTCAGCTCAGACGCCAAAATAGTTCATATGTGTAATACAGCTCAGACTCGTGTGGTAGGTGGAATGGCCTACATCGGTTGTCCTCCTGTCGCGTATTGTTATCAGGTAGATCCTGTATTGCTATACCCCAACTTTATCGGTATAGTAACATACTTGCATGTAGATAGCAGGTAGCCACCAGGTGACTCCAGGAACTTCCTAGTGTTAACTCAGGGGCTATGTGGGCATTTTAACTATCGTCTCTTTTGATCAAGACTCCCCACATATTAATTCCTTGCGTTCGCGCTCGTAAGTTCCTCATGCGGTTCCTGCACTTATATCTTACTTGCTTTGATCCCATGAGAAGTGACTTGCTTCATACCGCTGCGATCATTTTGACTTTTGACTCATATAGATCCACACAGAATATGCGATCACCATCGCCGTCAGTATCCAATGCACCCCAGCCAAAGGGGGTTACCATTTCAATTTCAGCTCTATCTGGACACTAAATACCCAAATATTATCACCATTAGTGTCAATAAACTGACCTAGGTCAGTTCCTTATCATCTGGAAGCTCCCAGATCCATTTTGTTTAGGCTGGTTACTGGAGGGTAGCAACTCTGCGTGCTGGTTTAGTCTTTACAAGAGCCGATCTCCCACGTTGAATTCCCATCCTGATCAGTCTGGAACTTACAGTTGTTACCGATATATGAACATCTCCCCAACATACCTGATATGTCTGGTTTTTCTTTCTACAATTTGTGCAATCTCCATCTCACCTCTGCGTATTTATCACACTCTACAGGATTCCAGTATGACCCTGGCCGAGGTTCCTGTGGGATGTTCTTGCCATACTTCCCAACATCTTTTTTGGCAGTTCTGGCTCATCCTCTTGTTTTCGTTTTCGTAGTGGGGCTCTACCTCTCATGACATAAGAATTACTGGTCCTTTGTCCTTTTGGTTTAGCTTCTCGTCAGTCTTCTCTTTTGCCATCAGCGACTCTTTTATGCTTGGGTGGCTGGTCTCTTGCAAGCTTCTCCTGGGGGTAGAGTGCTTCCTCCGATCAACCACATTCTCTTATTGCTACTTCCCATTCTTGGTCAGTATCGTATGTGAGTGCCAACAACCTGCACACAATTTCTTTGGGAAGTTTATTTTCACCTTCCTCTATGCCGGATTCTCCTGTCATTCATGCTCTGAGATTTAAATTGTAGATAAATGCTAAGCAAATTTCAATGCTTGCCTCGTACTTTACAAGCTTCATATCTCGAAGCGCTGGTCTTTTGGCTTCTACTATAGTGAAACCTTTGATCATATCATATTCAAAATGTGTCCATGTAGCCAGTTCTTGTTGCTGGATTTCGCCCTGAAGTCCATCCATAGCCTTCCTGTACTAGATAGTATATGGAAGGACAATGTCTCTCTTGGTACGGTTGAGGGCATGAATGACTCGTTCATGAGTATTATTCCAGCTTCGCGGGTTCTATTCAAAATGGTCAGTATACTGTTTGGTGTAGACATATATATCTTGTGTGGTTTTGGCCTCCAAGAATGGGCGAGGTTCCGATGGTTGCTTCACATTAAGTGCCAATACATTGGCAAGTATCTCTGCTATACCAGACTGGTCTGGTGTCTGTCCTCGCCTGCCATGACTTTGACTTCTCCTCCTTCTTCCTCTTTCATCATCATTGTTGTCATCATTGCTAGGATCTTCTGGGTCATCTCCCCAGGCACCTGAGAGGGATGCATTAGCGGCTTCACTGCTTCTCTGCTTTTCCCTTCATGTAGGAAGAGCATAATACTCTTCGCCATCTGCCTCTTCAACTGTGGGTAAGCGGGCTAGTCTTGCAGCTTCTAGACTTAGCATGGTGGCCAGTATCAGATTTATTACCGCCATTAATACCGTAAGGGTATTGTTTGTCTCCCCGTTTTACTGCTGTTGCTAGTCTTAGGACCTGCGAATTTCCGCCTGCAAAGTGGTATTATCTAAGCGTGATTGCACTAAGGTTTAGTTGACTGTTAGGCGGACGACAAATCCAAGTATACAACTGAGGGACGTAGGCCCAAAAAATCTTTGACTGGAGAATCTGTTGAGGAATGCTCGTCTCAAGAAAATAGGTAAGGTGAAGATTGAATGTGTGAAACAATATTATATTGATAAGATCTCATCTCCATTTCTTGATGATATCTGTAAAGCTCTGAAGGCACTTCGATATTTATATCCCGCATCTGAGTGTTCGCAAACTACTTCTAAATACTATGCCCCTGAAGTACCATCCTGGTTTTAATATGCAAACATCCAGAATCTTATAAGTGCGAACACCGCTTGACCCTGAAACTTATCACACCCTTTCGCAGTCATGAAATGGTATTCGTCCATTAAAATGACTGCGCTATTTGTCCTTCCAAACAGTGGCCTCTAACTTAGATGTCCGCATAGACTATTATATCACTTTAGTCTAGTTGACTATCTGTCCAGTAGTCTCTTCGGTCATGAGGTGATCAACTTCACGCCGGGCCACCGGGTGCGAATCGCAAGTCCGAGCCAAACGTGTCAACATCTTAAGGGGCTCCGACTTATCTAGGTCTTTCATTCTAAGCATGCTTCCCCTTGGTCCGCTGGCCTCCGTCGAGGGGTCTTATTACTAGGACCAACCAACCTACGGCTGATCTCAGAAGGATATGGGTGGATTCGGTATACCCCTAATAGCATCCGCTACTGGGGCATCCTCCTGGAGTATTTCACTGCAAAGGTCCCTTCACTTTCAGTCCATAGTTCAGGAAGCCTAACTTTGAAGCCTACTATCTCAATGCGCCTCTCATGGACTTCTTCCATTCCACTTCCCAGATGTTGCCAAATGTCCCCTCCCATATACCCTGCAAACAGCATGCGGTTGGACAGACCGTGGCAACGTATATGGTGTTGTGAAGTGGGCTTCATTGATTTGACTTTTAGTCATGGGACACAACTCGCGAAATCTCGCTAATAATGAGCAGGCACCATAAAGAGGCCAGAGAGAGGTGTTGGCCCTCCGGTAAATTGAGGGTCTGTGTGCAGTTACCCTACTGAGTGGTCTGTGAACTTTGTCTCAGATTTCTATATGCCTAACATTAACCTCTCTTTCATGCGTGATACTTTGAGCACAGAATTTTAAGAATTCCATTCCTAAACCGGTAAACATGTTTTTCCGCATCTGATCTAAAGCTAATGCCTCCGGGATTTGTTGCCTGAGAGTCCCATGTAACCTCATAGTTACTTCTTCATGTTTCTTCTGATACCTATCTTTTGTGTCTATCTTCTTTGCCCCTTCCGGTAGCATTTCGTCTTGGATACCCATGACTTCCTATTCCATGCCTGCCAGCTGCATCAAGAAGATTACATTATCGTTGGCCTGGATATCTTGTCCATTGGCAATTTGCTGCTGACTCTTAAGGAGTTTTAAGGCATTGTCTTGTGTAACTCCCTTCAAATGTTTGCAGGCAATATTAGCTTGGTCAAGTGAGGTGTCTATGTCTTACCTTATTCGACTCAATGTTATCCCTAGGCAGGTGGATAGCCTGGCCAGGCTTGCCACATGGTCTCCTGCTAGCTTTGGTATGGAGGCTCTCGATATCTGATATGTGCTTGCGACAATAGGCGATGGGTGAGAAAGATTGACTATAATTGCACTCGGGAATTGTGGCTCTTGCGGAGCCAAAGAGAAGGAGCTATGTATAGCCAAATCATCTGTTCCGGTTGTATTCGAGCGGGTGTCCACAGGTTCTTCCACCATTATTCTCTTTCTCAGGTCCTGTGGTATTTCAGCAATTGTGATTTTTTCCAGGTACGCTAATTCTTCCCATAGCACTAGATGAGTAATTACTAGTACAACGTAGCAGAGTTGTCAATATCCTTTAAAGGATTTAAGGAATCATATGAATGGTATGCAATATCTGAGATGTTCTGGAGGTGTAGGTAGAAAAGACTTCTGGTGATCTGATTCTGGATTCAGGACCTGAATTTACTTTTTCTCAAAGTTCAAGATGTACTTATAGTACATGTATAGGTTCTTTGGCCCAAGGCGAGGGTTAGAGTATTTACTCGCTAACTGTGCCTAGTTTAGTGCCTACTGAGGACTGGGTACTCCAGTCGACAAGGTCTTGCGACTTTGTAGAACTCTACAAGAAGTTAGTACCATGCCAGGTACGATATATGCAATTGAATTGATTGCTATTTTGGATCCAGAAAGATATTAAGAACTACAAGGGTTCTTGCATATACTCTTTTCGATTGCGAACAGCGCACTGTTGAATATTTCTTCGAATCTATAAATGGAAATGGGGCAGTAAGGAGCTTTGCATATGTAATCGAAGTGAGAGCAGAGGGTAGAGTTTGAAGTAAATACGTAGTTCATATAGTGAGCCATGGTAACTGGAAAACTATCAATGTGCTATTAGGCGGACGACAATCTCTAGTATAACTTGATAGATGTAGGCCAAAATCTTCATTCAGAGAATCTGTCAAGGAAGGCTCATCTTAATAAAATAAATAAAGTAAAGATTTATGAGGTAAACAATTTTATATTGATGAGATCTCTTCTCAGTTGCTTGATGATGTCTGTAAAGCTCATGAGGTACTTCGATATTTATATCCAGCATGTATGTCTTCACGGACTACTTCTAACTACAATGCCCCTGCAGTACTACTCTGGTTTTAATACCCAAAGGTCCAGAATCTTATAAGTGTAAGTACTTTTTGATCCTGAAACTTATCACACCCTTTCATAGTTATGGAATAGTATTCCACAGTTGCGATGACTGCGCTATTTGTTATTCCAAATAATGGCCTCCAACTTAGTTGTCCACATAGACTATAATATTACTTTAGTCTTGTTGACTATCATTCTAGTAGTCTCTACGGTCACGAAGTAATCAAGTTCATGCCGGGCCACCTAGTACCAAAGGCAAGTCTGAACCCAGCCTCTCAACGGCTTAAGTGTCTCCGACTTATCTAGGTCTTTCTTTCTGAGCGCACTTCCCCTTAGTCCACCAGCCTCCATATAAGGGTCCTATTACTTAGAATGACCAACCTACAGCTGATCTCAGCAGAGTATGAGTGGATCCGGTACATCCTTAATACCTTTGGCTACTAGGCCATCTTTGCGGAGTATTTTGCCAAAAATGTCCTGTCACTGTTATCCTATAGTTTAGGAATCCTAACATTAAAGCCTACTCTCTAAATACACCTCAGACAGACCTCTTCTGTTTCACTTCCCAGATGTCTCCAAAGGTCCTCTCTCATATATCCGGTAAACAGCATGTGGTAGGGTGGATAGCGGTGATACACCTGCTGTTATGACGTAGGCTTCATTGTTGTGACTTTTTAGCTATGGGATGCAACTATTGAAATCTAACTAATGACATACGGGCCCCATAAGGGGTCCAGAGGGCAGTGTTGGCACTTCAGAAAATCGATTGTCGGTGTGCAGTCAGCCTACTTTGGGTCTGTACACATTCCTTGTCTCGGATTTCCATAGGCCTAATGCATACCACCCTCAAACTGATAGACAAGCTGAATATACCAATCAAGTGCTGGAAAAATACCAGAGAAGTTTTATCAACTATGCTCAGGATGATTGGTATCAGCTTTTACTTGCTAGCTCAGTATGCCTATAAGAATTCCGCTACCTGTGAACATGGGATGTCGCCATTCTCTACGAACTGTGGATTCCATCCAAAGGCAGAGTGGAGGATGAAGCGTATAGCTTAAAATCAAGCAGCAACACTGTAGGCAAACTTGATTAAGACGATACATGAACAAGCACAAGGGTTACTTGAAAGAAGAAGTGAAGGAATTTCACAATATTTGGGCCAGAAAGCTAGCCAACATCCAGACTTCAAGAGCGGAAACAAACTACTCATACCAAGGTTGTGGCATGCTGCCACAATCTTCGTGCTCACAAGCTCACAACCGCAGGCACTTTAAAGAGTTCCTGACAGCTCAGCACAACATTGCGGCTCAACACAACATTTTGGCTCACCATACAAAATCTGTGGCTCAACACAACTTTGTGGGTCCATACAACTTTGTGGCTCAATACAACATAGTGGCTTAACAACACTTTGTGGCTCAACAATACTTTGTGGCTCATTGTAGTTCGGTTGTACAAATATTACTTTACAGTTCAATAAGATCAAAAAGGTCAACAGTTTATAAGAGTCTATTTTATAATAGCTTTCTCAACCTTGCTTCACGCTTAATCCCAGCAATTATCAACTTCAAAACCTTTTTCTTATATGCATGAATCACATGCTACTCTCTTACCAATGCCTTTATTTGATCAAGCAAAGGCTTTCGCTCTGCTCGGTCAGCACAAATCTTTACCTTCCATGCCTGCCTTAGCTGCCTCTTAGCCTTTTCCAACTCTGTATCTTCTCTTCACTTTATCATCTCACGTGCCTTTGAGACTATAGTTCTCCTCCTTTCTGAACATGCCTCTGATTCTGGGCTCTGTGCCTAGCACTTCTTGCTACCTCTACAGCATGAGTATTTTCCATATACTCCATAGCCAATGCTCCTGATTGTGCCTGAGTCAATCCACCTTGCAAAGCCAATTTCAATTTTTTTTGAAAGGTGGGAGACAGATTAGCTGCATCTCGCTCCAACTCCTCACCTTGTTGCTTGAGACTTCGAATTGTGAGTGGAATGCTGAGGGGGGTTGCTCTTGGTGGGGTTACTGTTAGGGTAGCAGGAACTTGCAGTTCAGGGAGTTTTGAAATTACCACATCTGGATTATATGGTATAAGTCTTGTCGCATGAAGGGAAGATCGAATTGTTGCTGCCTTAAAGGTTTGTTGGTGTATGAAGTGAATTTTATCCCAAAGTTCAACCTTGTTGAAGTCATCACAGCCAGTTCTTGTTGCTGCTTCAATGGCTTCAGCATAATAATACTTATATTGTTGAAAAACCACAATATCTAATAGCTGCAAGAGATGACTGGTGTGAGGTAGAAGACAGAAAATTACAATCTTATAATTGTTACAGTAGTCAATAAACTGGTTTGTACAGTGCAATTCAAAGCCGTCCAGCAACAGCAGTCAATATGCACCAACCTGCCTTGCTGAGGAGAATCGATTGAAGTGTACAAGCTACTTCATGGATAGTACATCATTACTATAGCCACTCTCAGATGTTCCAACAAGGTAATCATCTGGTATCAAAGTAGTTGTATACCAGGACTCTTTGTAGATAATACTAGGAACAATGATCATTGGAGGTAAGATACTTCTATCACTACTAATAGTTTCGCATACTGATACCAGCTTCCTGTTTGTAGAACTACCAAGATAGGATTGATGACTTGGGTCACGGGTAATAATCCTTTAATCCTGCCTAATTCCAACACGAAAACCTATTTTGTCAAAGTTATAGCAACCGGAATCCTGAATTTGACATTCTTCACAAACTCTCTTATATCGTTCAAACCAATTGTACTGGTCTTCTGGCTGGTACGCATTTTTCTGGTCCATGTCAATGCTTCGCTGTTTTCGTATAAAGTATTCTAGATGATGGCTAAGAAATCTGGGTGCCCAGTGTTGACTGACTACTAGTACTGGAGGAGGGCCTATATGACTATGCTGAGGTATAGCATTTGCACAACCTGAAACCATGTGTATACGGGCACTGGTACCCAGAGTATCTAGTTTGTCAAGGTGCTGGCATACTGCAAATTCCTGATGAACAAAAAGTAAACGATTTATTGGAGAACGCTCTTCCTTTGACTGATGGCCTTACCAATGTACGCGGAGTCTTGTGACTGGAATTTCATAGGTATGAGCGAGGGCGGTAATGTTGCGATACTGCTCTCCACTATTATAAAGATCCTTAATTGCAGCCTGAATCTGGGCTTCGATATCAGTGTAGGACTCAACCCACTGACTGGGGAATATGATGGATAATTCTTTCGATATATTTTGTAATGACTTTGGTGGCATTGGCTGTGGTTAAACTGATATTACATTTCACTTGAACTTGAATTATGGAGGTATATTTTATAATACTATGTTATTGCACCATAAAATGGTATTGAATTACAAAGTGTTGTTGAGCTACAAAGTATTGTTGAGCCACTATGTTGTATTGAGCCACAAAGTTGTGTGGAGCCACAAAGTTGTGTTGAGCCACAGAATTTGTACAGTGAGCCACAATGTTGTGTTGAGCCGCAATGTTGTATTGAGCTGTTAGGCACTCTTTAGAGTGCCCCCGGTTCTGAGCTTGCGAGCCAGGAGGTGGTGGCAGCATGCCACAACCTTAGCACGAGTAATGTTAAACGCAAAAAATATTCGCACGCAACGGAAATTGTGGGAGCTAAGTCAGGAGCTATACGCTCCATTTCAATATTAGAAAAGCACTGATCACAAGCATTTCTACTCACTATATGCAATTGATAGAACATTTACCTCACATTCCATGTTGTATTATTGGAACCCTGTCACGAATCAGTTGCGGAAAATCATCAGCAACACCTGTGAGAACCACAGGACATTGATGGTAATCTACAATGGAAGGTTGAAAAAATAGTAAGAACTGAGATTCGATCTTAAAGGAAATGAGTACATGGCAGCTATCAAGGGAAGTGAAAACTGAGATACTTTATCAAATGGCAAGGGTATTCTGGGGATGAGAATACATGTGAGCCAGCCACTAGTATGCAAAATAAGGAGGAGGTTGTGTAAAACTTTTATAATAAAAATCTGAACATGTCAGGAAGGACAGAAGTAAGATGGTGAGGAAAACGTTTTCCTACCATGGCCAAGCAAATATGCAAAGGTTTTTATCCTGACCACACTGAGTCTTAAAATGTATTTAGAAATATATATAAAGGTTATGCAAGGCATTCGAGCCGAAGCCACGCTCCGCTTCCGCTATTTTCCCCCCCCTACATTTCCTCCTCATTTTCAACACCATCAGCGTCCAGTGTGCCTACACGATCGTGATACTCCCACTAGCCTTTTGGCTGAGGACTTACTGCCTAGTCGGATAGGTCCTCGGTCCCCCTCCCCCCGTCGGAACACTCCTCGGTGTCAGGAATCCGTCCCCATGTCACCCTTCTCCCCGCATTGCTTGAAAATGCCACGACAGAAGCGGGTGTATCCCCCCAGCATTTCCCCCAGATCAGCTCAGGAGAACTAGACGATTTGTCGCCAGGCGAAGCCGTTATTTTCCCGCTTCTGTGCACCTCGCTCCTGGCGTCAAGGGGCCTCTCCACTCAGATAGATGAGCTGGCAATGGAAGTCGCAAGACTGACCGGCCAGATCGACGATCTACACGCACGCAAGAACAGACCACCTGTCCCCCCCCTACCCACCTCTTCTGAAAACGCTACGGCAGCCTCACTGTCAGCCCTTCAGCTCTCGGTCAGGGACCTAGCGTCTCGTCTGACCACCCCCCTCCCCCAACCAACACGCCACCAACAAACCGAACCCCAACTAAACGCACTCACGCGGCCCACAACAAAGACGGCTCGGGTGGCCCCATCCAAGAAAGGCAAGGAGAGGGCACAAGCCGACTCCGAGCAACCCCTTGCCGATGCGCTAATCCCCCTCTATGAGGGTAGGGGCGACGCAGATTTCCCCTCCTATAACACCAAAGACCAGAAGTGGTATGGCAACCCTGCTTCCTACGCGGCCAAGTTCCCGCGCTCCTGGGAGGCTCAGGCCTTCCGGGATGGTAAATACCCCGCTGTCTCAGAGTTCCTCCCAGCCCCGAAATCATCGGCCCAACCCGGTCCCTCCTCCTACGCTCAAGCCGCTTCTTCTGGTCAAAAGAGGAAGGGCAAGCCGAGCAAGGGCCAGAACACCCCAACTGCCGCCCAGGTTGCATCTGGACAGGCCGAGTCAACCCCGTTCAGAGGGCCCAAGAGCCTTCCGGCAGCTGAGAGGTGCTTTTTTGCCCCCCGCTCGTCCCCCTTCTCCCATGACCAGGCCGAGTTTATTGCTGCCTCCTTCCCAGACGCCGCCGCCTCGGTCTTAAGAGAGGCCGGCTGCAACCTTCCTCTATCCTTCTCTGCCCGGGTAAACGACAGAGGAGCCGTGACCCTCCTCGCTCTCTCGCCTTTCGTCCCCTCCACCTCCTACGCCCCCTACTACGAAGCGCTCTCAGCTAAACTTAACCAATCTTTCCCTGTCGGTGACTCGCCCTGGCTTCCCTTCCGTCCTGCACCAAACGAGATCCAGCTGGCCGTTCACTCCCTCCCCGTAGCATATCTCCCCGAAGAAGACGGCGACCTTTTCCAGTCTCTGTTGAACACTATCCTCAAAGTTAAAAACGTCCAAATCCTCTCTGCCCGCTACCTCAACCCAGACCGCAGCACCCGAGTCCTGAAAAAGGCAACCTCGGTAGTAGTTACAGTGGCACCTGAGAATGAGGCCACAATGCTGGGCAACGCTTACCTTTACTCCTCTCGATGCAAGATCGAGAGAGCATACTCGGCTAACGGCCTCACTCAGTGCCGTAACTGTTGTGAATACGGACACCACTCAGCAAGATGCAAGGTTGACCACCCGGTATGCCCAATCTGCGCTCTCTCCCACAGGAAACAGGCACACAGGTGCCAGAACCCAACCTGCCCAAAGGGCGGAAACATTAGAGCAGTCGCCAACTGCTGCCCGACCTCCCCACCATTATGCGCAGTTTGCAAGGGACCCCACCCGGCCTCAGCTAGAGAATGCCCATAGAGACCCGCCCCCCCTGCTATCCGTAGGGAGCCCCCTCTATCGCAGGATGAGGAAGGAATGGACACGACGAACGACTCCGGTGAGGGTCCTTCAACTGGTGCACGACCCCTCCTACCCCCCATCGATTTAGAAACACCCCATCCTAGGAGGGGTGATGCCCCCCCGACACGTCCCCCCACAAACGTTCCGAAGCCCCAAGGAGGTGCCCTGCCAAACCCCGCATGGCAGGCAACTCCCACTCCTATCCCAATGCCTGAGACGCCGGAAGGCGTGTAATGGCTGGTCACCCCTCCCCTGTGAGTTCCGTGCTGGCGATGGGCTCCAATAATTTCATATCCGTTCTGCAACACAACTTCTTGGGAAGCTGGGATGTGTTTCTCTCCTTATTTAATTCCTTTCCTTTGCTGGATTGCCCCCCCACCCTTGTTGCTCTTCAAGACCCCCCAGTATACAAAGGCAAAGCCCCCGCGTTCGCGAACTTTAAGCCTTTTGTGCCCCCCTGCGCTGACGGTGGCAAGCCAAGAGTAGCGTGCTACCTCAACCTTCCCTCAACACAACAATTCTCGATCCTCCCAGTTTTCTCAGAAGCGAGAGACTGGATGGCGATGGATTTCTTTTCTTCAGTTGGTTTTTTTGATTCCTTTACAACCAAGTTTAGGGTGATAAACCTCTACAGTACCTGGGACGGCTCCCCCTTCAAAAGGACCATCTCACCTGAAGTTGCGTTTCCCCACATGTCCTCCCCCACGCTGGTCGTTGGAGACTTCAATATCCACCACCCCTCCGCAGACCCTGGTCGTCTTTTTTCAGTTCAGGACATAGGAACGTCCTCTCCGTTTTTCGAGAAGGCTGCAAATGAAGGTTTTTGCCTCCTGAACACGCCTGGCACCCTAACCTACTTTCCCTTCGACTCAAACCTCCGTCCCTCAGTGATAGACCTGGCATTTGCCAATACCGCTCTCTCAACCAACTTCCGGTCGTGGACCACACCACTCCCACCTACGGGTTCGGATCATGTCCCTATCCTAATAACACTATCAGAACCACTAGCCCGACCCAAACCCCGCTCCCCGTCATGGACGAAGACAGTCTGGCCCGCCCTAGAGGTCGGGCTAAAGCAGTTGACGTTCCGCCCACCGCCCTCTCTTCCTACGCCGCGTACGCTGTCGACATGGTTTGATACAGCCTTGGACAGGATAAGGTCCCAACTCAGGTGTCACACCCCGGACAAAAGGCCCTCCCACAGGTCAAAACCCTGGTGGACCCCCAACCTCACTGCACAAAGATCAGCCTTTCACTCAACCGTCCGTACAGCCCGCAGGGACCCCCTCCCCTCATCAAAGGAACGGTGCAGAGAAGCACGCCTGCTATACTTCAAGGCCATCAAGAAGGCCAAGAATGAGTACTGGAAAAACTTCCTGCAAACGGCTAACCCCCAATCACTCTGGAGGGCGAAAAGGTTTGCGTTCGGCAAGCCACCTGACAGGTTCCCTCAGATCCCGGGGGTTGAAAGCCCCTCCGAAATCAACAAAGCCCTCCTTGAACACTTCTTCCCTGAGAAGGGGTCCTCTCCCCACCCGCGTATCCTGCGCAAGTTCAAAGACGTTCCTAAGCTGTCGGCGGAAGAAATATCCGTGGCTCTTCAGAAGTCCTCTTCATCCTCTGCCCCCGGGCCGGACCAGATACCCTACTCGGTCTGGAAGAAGGTCCACATTATAAACCCAAGCATACTGACATCCCTCCTAGGTCCCCTGGTCAGATACGGGCACCATCCCCCGTCCCTGAAGAAAGCCAACGGCGTAGTTCTAGACAAACCAGGCAAACCATCCTACGACACCCCCGCATCTTTCCGCATCATCGTCCTACTGGAAACTGTTTCTAAAATCCTAGAAAGGGTGATGGCAAATCGGCTCTCGGCACTAGTGTCACAGTTCTGTGGCAGATAGTGGAAGGAGATGTTTCCGGCAGGTAGTGGAAGGAGACGTTTGCACCATGACGAGGATATTCGTCATGGGGTTTCATTTGTTATATGTTACTTTCACGCACATGACCTATTAAGAGGTCATGGGGGCAGCGCACGAGGCCAAGGGGGCTGCGCGGTTTGGTTTAACTTTCACACACATGATCTATTCAGAGATCATGTGGTTTACGCACATGACCAATGATGCGGTCATATGATGTTTTTCATGAGTCACGGTTATGACTCATAGTTGTTTTGATTTATAAGCGGGTTGAGTGAAGGACTATAAAAGGAGGCCGGTAGAGCCTGGTAGTTAGTTCTTCACGCAACCACCTATTATACTTTCTTACCTATACTATTCAGAATAGAATCTATTCTACCACTTAGCGAGTCCTATCAAGATACGATCTGATTATTAGCGTTCAAGTAAGGAACGTAGACATTAGTCTAAGAATAATAATCAGAGTCTCGATAGAGGATCAGAGTCGATTGAAGATTATATACAATACAAGAGAAGTATCACATTCTACTTAGGGACTAACTATTAGTTGTTGCCTGTCGCAGCGGTACTCTAAGTTACAAGAGATAGGTAGGATATCTAACAACTAGCTCGTTTCCTAGGCCTCCTCTCCCCCAATCAGACTGGCTCCCTACCTGGACTGAGCACCTTCGATGCGGCAGCAACCCTCTCTCACGAGGTACAGCTGTTCATGCACCCCAAACTCAAGGTCTCGACCCTCTTCCTCGACATCAAAGGAGGATTCGACAACGTCTCGGCCCCCATACTCTGCAATAGACTCGCCGCGAAAGCGATTAACCCCTACATGGTCTCGTGGATAAGGTCTTTCCTCCACGGCCGCACCTGCCGCCTGGTCTTCCAGGGCGCCCCTCAAGTGTTCTCACCTGTCTCGGTTGGTACCCCTCAAGGCTCCCCGATTTCCCCCCTCCTCTTTGTTATCTACGTCTCCACCCTCCACTTCTCGCTCCCACGGGGCCTAATCCTATCGTACGTGGACAACTTCGAGGTCACGGTTGCCTCAGGCTCTTACCGGAGGAACATCCATAGACTGCAGGGCATAACCAGAATCCTGCAAAGGAAGGCAGAAAGGCTGGGGGTGTCCTTCTCGATCCCGAAAACGGAACTGATGCATTGGGAAACCCCCTCACAGAAGGTCCCACCACCCCAAATCCCGGTATTGCTGGACAACCTTGTCTTCTGCCCCTCCAAACTAATAAGATGGCTCGGATACTGGTTCGAACCCTCCTCCACCTCAGGCACAAGGGGTACCACGTCACACTTCGTCAGAAGACTGGGACTCGCCCAAGGTGCCTTCTCCACAATTAAAAGACTGTCTAGGCCCGGGAAGGGCCTCCCTACCTACCTCTGCCAACGTCTGGCAACGTCCCTGATCTCCCCGATCCTCCTTTACGGCGCGGACCTCTTCTCGCCCAGTCTTACCCTACTCGACCGCATGTCAGTATTCTGGAGGGCAGTCCAGAGGTGGGTCACGAACTGTTTCTACTCGACAACTATAGGCACTCTGGCTTGTGAGTCAGCCCTGCCCCCCATGCCACTCCTGATACGCCACCGCCAGAGACTGGCAGCAATAAGGCTAGTCTGCCTCCCGCCGGAGGCAAACCCAGCGACTGCCAGGCTACACCCCACGTTCCCAACCTCGTCCCCCTTCAGGGCCCTTGACGACCACCGCCACCACACACGAGGCTTGACATCGGTATACGCTCCTCTCTCCTGGAAAACCGCTGTCCCCTCTCCACCCATAAGGAAACACCTGCCACTTGATGCCATTGCCCACAGAACCCTCCCCTGCATACCAGCCTCTGGCCCTCTGCCGATGGCCTCGCCTGACCTCCTCCCGCCGCCCTGGCTTCTAGTTCCTGAGGGCGCCCCCTCCTACAAGTCAGTCAAGCTCAATATCTGATCGGCACTGGTAAAAGACTGGAACGACCAATTCCCACCCCCCCCGAACTACCCCTCCCCCGTGCCAATAGCGCCCCACCCCTTCATGGGGTTGGGAAGATTCACGGCGGGAAGGATCCTCCAGATGCGCTCAGGAAAAAGCTACCTAGCCGCCCACCCGTCGTGGTGCACTGAGGACCCCTCTCCCCTCTGCCCTTTGTGCGAGTAAGAGGAACCGGACTTCAACCACGCAATCCTATACTGCGAGTCCCGCAAGGAACCTCGTGAGCGCCACCTCCGCGGCCTCACTTCGTTAGACAGGGACAGCCCCCTCTGGTCAAACCCCTCCACCATCAACTCCCTCGCCAGATACATAAACGTCACGGTGACCGGTTTCCCGCCAGGCATGCCCCCGTCCGCAAGGGACCACCAGCGCGACCTGGACGAGGACTCGCCTGCTCTACCGATCCACGGCTTCGCTCCCTGAGGGGAGTCCGCCCTTTGTCCGTTGTGTTTTCTTGCTTTGCTCGAAGAACTTTTCCGTTATGATTGTTTATTTTATTACTTTATTTCCGCAGGGATTTCGTGTCGGCTATCGGACACACACAGGAGGATTTTATAGTTTAGTGCCAGAGTTCCTTTGTTACTTGCGGGTTTTGAGATTAAGGTTTTGTTTATGCCATAGCTAGCACTTTTTTTTTTTTTTTTTTAAATCATTTTCATTTAGTTTACGGTACAAAGAACCACATAAAGCTCGCGCTAAG
>JACCEG010000012.1:584805-609414 GCA_014065205.1 Tuber brumale
AGGGGCCCAAGAGGGTAGACCTCGAGAACAGGCTTTGAAGTCGATGCCCGAGGGCAAAGAAGTGATGAAAAGGATGGCCAGGACCCCCCAGAGGGGGGGGGTCCAAAACCGAAAAGTGGTGATGGTAGCCTCTGGTGTTGAGTCGATCCCAAATAGGAAATAAATTTCAACGACTGGAGGTGTAGCGGAGACGGTCGATGTGCCATAGCTAGCACTGCATGCAAGTTCTTGTACCATAAATCATTGAATACATGAAGATAAAAAAAGAAAAAAAAAGAAAGAAAAAAAAAAGCATTCGAGCCGAAGCCGAGTAGGAGTGAGCTCATATTAGATATATCGAAATCTGTGACAAGTACACAGACCCAAAGCAGGGTAACTGCGCATAGTCTCTCCATTGACAGAAAGGCCAACACCAGAGCCTGGCCCCCTTATAGGGCCCACATGTCATTCGTGAGATTTTTAGAGTTGCGTCCTATAACTAAAATATTATATCCATAAAGCTTGCTTCATTAATACCATATGCATCGCCACAGTCAGTTGGACCACGTGCTGTGTGCAGGATATATAAAAGGGGACCCTTAATGATGTCTGGGAAGTGGAATGGAAGAAATCTGTGTAAGGCGCATTGAGATAGTAGGCTGCAAGGTTAGGCTTCCTAAACTGTGGGCCAAAGGTGACGGGACATTTTTGGCAAAATACTTCAAGAAGATGTCCCAGTAGTAGAGACTATGGAAAACATACCGAATCCACCCATACAGTTCTGATATCAGTAGTATGTGGGTTGGTCCTAGCAATAGGACGCCACCATAGAGGCTGGTGGACCAAGTGGAGAAACGCTCAGAAATAATGATATTGATAAGTCGGAGACTCTTAAGATGTTGACACCTTAAGCTTGGACTTGCGATTGGCACTAGGTGGCCTAGCATGAAACTGATCACTTTATGACTAAAGAGACTACACAAATGATAGTCAACAAGGCTAAAGTAAAATAATAGTCTATGTGGACAAATAAGTTGAAGGCCGCTATTTAGTATGACAAATAGCGCAGTCATCTCAAGGGAGGAATACTATTCCATAATCGTGAACAGGTGTGATAAGTTTCGGGTCAAGCAGTATTCACACTTATAAGATTCTGGAGGGTCACGTATTAGAACTAGAGAGGTACTGCAGAGGCATAGTAGTTAGAAGTAGTTCATAAACAAACAGACTCAGAATATAAATAGTGAAGTACCTCGCGACTTTTACAGTCATCATGAAGCAATAGAGAAGAGATCTTATTATTATACTATTCTTTCACACTTTAAATTTTCACCTTACGTATTGCACCGAGACGAGCCTTGCTCGACAGATTCTTCGATTAACAGATTTGGCCAATGTTTTTCAGTTATATACTAGAGATTGGTGTCTGCCTAACCTGGATCAAGGGGAAGCACGCTCAGACAGGAAGACCTAGATGAGCCAAAGACTCTTAAGACTTTGACAAGTCAGGCTTGGGCTTGTAATTGGCACTTAGTAGCTTAGCATGAAACTGATTATAATGACCGAAGAGACTACTAGAATGATAGTCAACAAGACTAAAGTAATATGACAGTCCATGTAGACAACTAAGTTGAAAACTGCTGTTTGGTATAACAAATAGTAAATTCATCTCAATAGAGGAATACAATTCCATAACCATGAACAGGTGCGAGAGGTTTCAGGGTTGCATACAGTTCGCACTTATAAGATTCTAGACATTTGCATATTACAACCAGAGCAGTCCTGTGGAGGCATAGTAGTTAGTCGTAGTTTGCAAACACTCCGATGCGTGATATATATATCAAAGTTCCTCCCAAGCCTTACAGATATCATCAAGCAATGGAGAAGAGATCTTATCAATATAAATTTGTTTAAGGTATAATTTTTACCTGTACCTATTTTGTTAAGAGGAGCTTTCCTAGACAGATTCTCCTAATATAGATTTTGGCCTACGTCCCTCAATTAGACTAGAGTTTGGTATCCACCTAACAGTATTCTATTGATATTCTTTGCTTAATTTCCTGTGCTTTGCAAAGAGATTCCAAGAATTCTCCAGCAACTTTGAGTCTATATCACAGACAATTTCAGTTTGCAGGCCATGCAGCCTCCAGACTTCTTTAAGGAATGCATTTGCAATATCTTTAGCAGTGGCCAATATTTGTAGTCCGCTAAGGTGTGCCATCTTTGTGAATCAATCAACTACAACCAATATCTGAGTGCATACTTATGACTCTGGTAGTTGTGTGATAATGTCTATGGAGATGGATACCCATATAGCATAGGATATTTGCAGTAGTTGCAATAATCCATACTCTCTGTGTCTAGGAGATTTGTTATATTGGCATTCATCACAAGATCTTACATATTCGTTCATCTATTTCCCATGTCCTTTCCTATAGAAGTCACGCATAATGATTTCCTAGCTTTTCTCTAGTCTTAAATATCCGCAACCTTTGCATCATGACATCCTTCTGAGATCTTAGAGTATGGTGCCTGACTATCTGGTACAAATAGTCTTTGCTTATAATATAGTAGATCGTCGGTTAAGGTCCAATCCTTGGGGAAATATTTTCCTTTGCCTTGCAGCCTAATGGGTTCTTCCCTCCTTTGCCTCCAAGCTGTGTCTGTCTCGATAGCTGCCTGTATCTTGCTTAAGAATACAAGATTAAACTGCAGCATATATTTTTGTAGGATAATGGTACTTGACATTAGAACCTTTTTGGGTACTTTTGAAATATCGTAGCAATGTTTATTATCTTGGGCTGATGCCGGTAGGTAACTGATACTAGGTTCCTGTTCTTTGACGATCAAGGATCTTGTCACTACATTAGAGCTTACAAATCCTTCAGTCCTACATTCTGTCACTTCCCAGTTGTCTACCTCTAACATGTCTGTAGTATTGATTTTTTCTAACACTCATTGAGCTATACGATCGCCCATTCTTATCTGGCACTCCATATTTTTGTCATTGAATAGAATGACATTCCATTCACTAGTGTAACTTGTATCGATTAGTAATGCTCAAGTGAAGATTCTGCTTCGAACCACTAATTTGCTTCTGGAGCCAATTTTTCTGCAAGTTCTTTCATGTAGCCCTATAGCTATCCCAGCCCTGATTAATGCTTGTCCAAATTTCAAGACACTGTCATCCTCTATAGTGTACTGGTCATTCCCTGCCGCCATTCTTGAGCCCTTTGTTGGCAAGTATGCAATTCTGCTCTATCTCTTAACTCTAATCATGGATAGCTTTCTACCGCTTTGCGGTTCCCAATTCACATCAAATTTGCCATCCCAGTCTTCTCCATCATCGCCTATTCTCGCTACTAGCGATACCAAGAAACTTTCCCTTCGAAAATGTTTTTTTTCACAATGCAGAAGTCACTCCTCAGAACAGTACTTCAGCCATCTGCTTCATACATCAGGCTTTCCACCCTTCGACCCTGGTCGGTATACGATGTGAAAATTGTATTCTACTAACTTCTGAGCCCATCCCATCTGACGACCTCTCCAGACTTTTGAGATGAGGAAGTATTGTAGGTTTTGCTGGTCTGTAAAGACTTTCATCGGTTTATCCATTTTGATCAAGTAGTGTCTTTAATCTTTGCATGCTTACAATATTGTGAGAAGTCCCTTATCCTGAATCTTGTAATTGCCCTCCACTGAGTTCAACTTTTGTGAATGGAATGTTACTGGATGTTGCTGTTTTCTCAAAGTATTGAGAAAGGACACAACCAAGTGCGAAATTGCAAGTGTCAGGTTTTACTACAAGTTCTCCTTCTGAAAAAAAGCTATATAGTATAGGAACTGCAGTGAATTCGTACCTTAGTTCTTTTAAAGCCATATTCTCCTCTCCCTTTTTAAAATTCTTTGGATTTTCCTGTAATGTGGCAGTTATTGGCTTGCAAATAGCCATGAGGTTTTTTCTATATCATCGGTAGAAGTTAGTGAATCCCATAATGACTTGCACATCTCTGACCAATATAGGTAGTTTCCAAACTATTATGCATTCCACCTTGCAGGTGCTCATAGACACCCTATTGACCGCCACTATGTAACCTAGGAATTACACTTCTTTTGGCATAGAAAGATAACCTTTTTAGTGATACTGCTAATTGAAAGTCTGAGAGACCTTGTAAAGCCCTTTTGACAGCTTCACTATATTACTTTTTATCCTTTGAATATATAAGGATGTCATAAAGGTAACATACAACTTCCATATTGAAGTATTCTTTTACTACTTGGTGCGTCATATTTTGGAAAGTTGCCTGAGCATTAACCAATCCAAATGGCATGACCTTATATTCATATCGCCGATATCTTATCCAGGAAGCTGTTTTCCATTCATCTCCTTCCTTGATCCTAATCTAGTGGTCACCATCTTTCAGGTCTAACTTTGCAAAAATCTTCGCACTAGCTACTGGGTCTCAAAGTTCAGATATTAATAGAAGAGATTGCTTATTGAAGATGGTAATCTTATTTAGATTTTGGTAATCCACAACCAGACGTATTCCACTATTGGGTTTGGATATGAACAACCTCGGTACTCCTATAGGGGATTGACTTTGGGTAATCTTTCCATGCTTGATTATCATGTCCAAGTATTCTGTTAAAGCCTTAAGCTGCTTTTCAGATAGTAGGTATATCGGTCTTCAAAGCGGTGTTGATCCTAGGATCAATTTAATTTCATAATCAAAGTTTCATCTTTGGGCTAGGTTTTCTGCCATCTGGACTTCAAACTGATGTTTGTAATACCAGTCTTCCTTAGTTCACATTTTGGGTTCCACATTATACTCAATACTTCCAATTCATTTAATACGACAACTATTCAAATCACTCATGACTGATTCCTTGTATTCAAACATAACTGCTATCCCCATATCTTCTTCCACTCAGTTTTCACAAACCTTTCTGGTAAAAGTTCAATTTTCTTCATCTTCTATGTGCAACACTGGGTGTTCATGGTGCCGCCAACCAAACGGCATTATCATTTCATGGTAACCTGCTTTAGCCACATCACGTAATACTTCAGAAATATGTCGGTTCTTTCCTATTTCCAATTTTATGGGTATGGTATAAGACCTTCCTCCTGGGGCGGCTGATGATCAATCAAAGCCAAAGATATCAACTGCATTATTATATTCAACTATAAGAACGCAAAGGACTTCAACTAGGGCTTTATTGATAAGGAACACATTGGATCCCAAGTCTAATAAGATATTAACTTTGTATAAATTATTGTGCATATGTAGGTAATGGGTCCCCTCCAGATAGTTGTATCATTTTGGCTTCAGAGCATTTAATTCCACACACTTAGCACAGATTAGCTTTTCTTTGTTTTTGCATTTCGGCATCTTAGGAATTGAGTGCAGGTAACAAGATGTTTGTTCCTACACTAGCATAGTTTCAACCACTGAGGTCTCCACAGACAAAGTAGTGATTTTTAGTACGAACAATCTAGTACTACATACTAATCAGCAATTTACTAATACACAATTGCGCGTGACCAATTTTCAGGCCGATGGCTATTCCGGACAAGCCAGAGCTAGGCTCATAACAGGTTTTCAGGCGGTTGTTAGGCATTTTGCTCCCAGGGTGTGTGGCTCACATGTTCCACAATCTGGTCGCTTAGGGATTCCGTTATCCGCCCAGCTACCTCAAAGGGGCCTTACTGTTAGGCGGACGCCAAACTCAAGTATATATAACAGAGAGATGCAGGCCCGAAATCTTTGATTGGAGAATCTGTCGAGGAAGGCTCGTCTCGATAAAGTAGAGTAAGGTAAAGATTTAAAGTCTGAAACAATATTATATTGATAAGATCTCTTCTCCGTTGCTTGATGATGTCTGTAAAGCTCGGGACGCACTTCGATATTTATATCCCGCATCTGAGTATTCGCGGACTACTTCTAACTATTATGCCTCCGAAGTACCACCCTGGCTTTAATACGGAAACATCCAGAATCTTATAAGTACAAACACCGTTTGACCCTGAAACTTATCACACCCTTTCGTGGACTCGGAATAGTATTCCTCCATTGAGATGAGTGCGCGATTTGTTATACCAAGCAACCGCCTTCAACTTAGATGTCCGCATAGACTATTATTTTACTCTAGTCTGGTTGACTATCGTTCCAGTAGTCTCTTTGGTCATGAAGTGATCAAGTTCATACCAGGCCACCTAGTGCCAATCACAAGTCCGAGCCCGAAGTGTCAGCTTCTTAAGGGTCTCCAACTTATCTAGGTCTTCTATTCTGAACATACTTCCCCTTGGTCTGCCGGCCTCCATAGAGGGGTCCTATTACTTGGACCAACCAACCTACAGCTGATCTCAGAAGGGTATGGGTGGATTCGGAATACCCCTAATAGCTTTTACCACTGGGATATCCTCCTAGAGTATTTCTCCGAAAACGTCCCGTCACCTTGGGCCCATAGTTTAGGAAGCCTAACGTTGAAGCCTACTATCTCAATGCGCCTCCTCCAGATTTCCTCCGTTCCACTTCTCAGATGTCGCCAAAGGTCCCCTCTCATATACCCTGTGAACAGCATGCGGTCGGGCGGACGGCAGCGACGTATATGGTGTTATGAAATGGGCTTCATTGATGTGACATTTTAGTTATGGGACGCAACTCTCGAAATCCTGCTAATGACGTGCATGCCCCATAAGTGGGCCAGAGGGTGGTGTTGGCTCTGGTAAATTGAGGGTCTGTGCGCAGTTACCTACCGTGGGTCTATTCACGTGTCTCAGATTTCCATATACCTAACATGAGCTCCCTCCTACCAGGCTTCGCTTCGAATGCCTATATAACCACTTTTTTAATTTCTCCTAAATATATTTTAAGACTTAGTGTAGTCAGGGTAAAAAACCTCGCGCGTTTACTTGGCCACGGTAGGAAAACCTTGTCCTTACTATCTTACTTCTGCCCTTCCTAGCATGTTCGGATTTTCATTATGAAAATTCTCGACAACTTCCTCCGCATTTTCCATACTGGTGGCAGGCTCCCATGTGTTCCCATCTTCGCAGCATCCTTGCCATTTACCGAAGTACCACAGTTCCTGCTTCTCTTGATAGCGGCCACGTACTCGTTTCCTGTAAGAACGAATCTTGCTTCTTACAATTTTTTCAACCTCCCATTGCAGATCGCCGTCAATATCCTCCGGTTCTCTAGGGGGTTGTTGGTGATTGTCATGAACTGACTCGCGGTAGGGTTCCAATAGTGTGACATGGAATACAGGATGAATGTTCAATCGATCAGGTATGTTGAGCTTAAATGCGCTGGACCCGCGTTTTTCCATAATTTGGAAGGGGCCATATAGCTTTGGACTTAGCTTCTTGGATTTCCGTCGGGTGCGGATGTTTTTTGCATTTAACATAACTTTGTCCCCGATCTTGAAGTCCAGCTGTTGTCGAGCTTTCTGGTCATAATATTTCCACATCCCTTCTCGTGTCTTTTCTAGTGACCCTCTAGCTTGTTCATGTATTTTTTTAATCCAGTTCACGTGAAGTGTCGCTCCTGGATTTTGAGCTTTTGCGCTCATTCATCCACTCTATCTGTGGATGGAATCCGTAGTTCGTATAGAATGGAAACATCCCTTGAGCATTGGTTGTGGAGTTGTTATAGGCATGTTCAGCTAGCGGTAGCAGCTGATACCAGTCATCCTGATCGTAATTGACAAAACTTCGCAGGTAACCTTCCGGCACTTGGTTGGTATGTTCGGTTTGTCCATCAGTTTGAGGGTGGTATGCGGCTGACATTCTTCACTTAATTTCCAGCGCCTTGCAAAGGGATTCCCAAAATTCTCCTGCAAACTTTGAGTCCATGTAAGAGACCATTTCAGTTGGCAGGCCGTGCAGCCTCCATACTTCTTTCAGGAATGCGTTTGCGATATCCTTGGCCGTAGCCGAGGTCTGAAGTCTGATGAAATGTGTCATCTTTGTGAATCGATCGACTACTACCATTATTTGAGTGCGTCCTTGTAACTGTGATAGTTGGGTAATGAAGTCCACTGAGATGGACACCCATGCTGCGTAGGGCATTTGCAGTGGTTACAATAATCCGTACTTAGCATGTCTAGGCGATTTGTTATGTTGGCATTGATCGCAGGATCGTCCGTAGTCGTTAACCCATGCCGCAAGTCGTTTCCAGTAGAAGTCGTGCATGATTATTTCCAAAGTCTTTTCTTGTCCGCAATGTCCTGCAACCTTTGCAATGTGACATCCTTCTGCCATCTTGGTATATAGGGCCTGACTGTCTAGTACATATAGTCTTTGCTTGTAGTATAGTAGATCGTCGGTTAAGGTCCAGTCTTTGTGGAAATCTCTTCCTTCCTCTCGTAACCTGATGAGTTCTTCCATCTGTTGCCTCCCAGCTGCGCCAGACTCGATTGCTGCCTTTATCTCGCTTAGGAATTCAGGATTGAACAGCTTCATACCCTTTTGCATTATAATAGCATTTGACATTAGAACCTTTTCGGGTACTTCTGAAATATCATGCCAATGTTCGTTGTCTTTAGCCAATGCCTGTAGGCAGCTGATGCTAGGTTCTTGTTCCTTGACGATTCAAGATCTTGTTGCTATATCGGTGCTTCCAAATCCCCCGGTTCTTTGCTCTGTTTCTTCTAAGTCCTCGACTTCCCTCATGTCCGAGTTGTTGACCTTTTGTACTACTAGTTGAGCTATGCGATCACCTATTTTTATTTGGCAGTCCACATCTTTATGGTTGAGAAGCACGACTTTGAGTTCGCCGGTGTAAGCAGCATCGATCACTCCTGCGCCGGTAGAGATTCCGCTTCCGACCGCTAATCTACTTCCTGGTGCAACTGTTCTGCAAGTTCCTTCGCGTAGCTTACAGCTTTACCCGTTCTTATTAATGCTTGTCCATATTTCGGGACAATGTCATCCGCTATGGTGTACAGGTCATGTCCTGCCGCCATTCTTGCGCCCTTTGTTGTCAAGTATGCCTTTTTGCTCAATCTCTTGACCCTAATCACGGGTTCCTTTCCACCTCTTTGAGGTTCCAAATCCAAATCTTTATCTCTATCCCAGTCTTCTCCTTCATCGTCTACCCTCGCTACTAGCGACAACAAGAAATTTCCTTCTTTCAAGGTTCTGTCTTCGCGATGCGTAGCTCCCTCCTCGGGAGAGTACTCCGGCCGTCTGCTTAATGGATCAGGCTTTCCGCCCTTTGTGCCTCGTCGGTATACAATGCGAAAATTGTATTCTACCAACTTCTGAGCCCATCAAATGTGACGAGCTCTTCAGACTTTTGAGGTGAGGAAGTATTGTAGCTTCTGATGGTCGGTAAAGACAGTGATCCGTTTCTCAGTTCCGATCCTGTAGTATCTCCATTCTTTGAAAGCTTCTAGGATTGCGAGAAGTTCTTTATCATGAATCTCATAATTTCGCTCCGCCAAGTTTAATTTTCTGGAATGGAAAGCTACTGGATGTAATCTTTTCTCAAAGTATTGAGAAAGGACGCCACCGAGCGCAAAATCGCTATTGTCCGTTTCTACCACCATTTCTCTTTCTGGGAAAAAGTGGTGGAGTATGGGGGCTGTGGTGAATCGGTGCTTTAGCTCTTCAAATGCAGTGTCTTGTTCAATTCCCCATTTAAAATTCTCAGGATTTCCTTGTAGTGTCTCGGTTATTGGCTTGCAAATAGCTGTGAAGTTTTTTATAAATTGTCGGTAGAAGTTAGCAAACCCCATAAAGACTTGTACTTCTCTAACCCACTTAGGTGCTTTCCAGACCATTATGGACTTCACCTTTCGGTGCTCATAGACACCCCATCGACCGCCACCATATAGCTGAGGAATTCTACCTCCGTGGTATGGAAAGTCGACTTTTTTAGCGATACCGCTAATTGAAAGTCCGGTAGACTTTGTAAAACTCTTTTAACAGGTTCAATATGTTCGTTCTCATTTTTGAATAAATGAGAATATCATCAAGGTAACATACGACCCCAATGTCAGGGTATTACTGAAGAACTTGGTTCATCATATCTTGGAAGGTTGCCAGAGCATTGACCAACCGAAAAGCCATAACCTTAAATTCGTAATGTCCGTATCTTGTACGGAATGCTGTTTTCGATTCATCTCCTTCTTTTATCCTAATCAAGTGGTAGCCGTCCTTAAGGGCTAACTTGGTGAAGATCTTTGCGCCGGCTACTCTGTCTCTGAGTTCGGACCTTAATGGAACGGGATGTTTGTGGAGGATAGTAATCTTATTCAGATTTCGATAATCCACAACCGACGTAGCCTGCCATTGAGCTTAGGTACGAATAATACTGGTGCTCCTACTGGTAATTGACTTCTGGTGATTTTTCCTGGTTTGATCATCGTTTCCAGGTATTCCCATAACGCCTTAAGCTGTTTTTCGGATAGTGGATATATCGGCCCCCAGGGGGGAGTTGATCCTGGAATCAACTTAATTTCTGGATCGAATGTTCCTCTTGGGGCTAATTTTTCTGCCATCTAGGCTTCACACAAGTGTTTGTAATTCCAGTATTCTTGCGGTAATGATTTGAGTTCCACCCTATTTTCGATGACTCCTATTCTTCCGATGCGACAGGCATTAGGATCCCAAGCGACGGATTCGTCATACCCGAATATATCCGCTATTCCTTCATCTTCCTCCACACAGTTTTCGCAACCTGTTGCGGAGAAAGTCCAATTTTCTGCGTCATCTATGTCAGACACTGTGTGTTCACGATGCCACCAACCAAGCGGAATTATCATTGCATAGTGACCTGCCTTAGCCACTTCACATGATACTTCAGAGATGTGTCGGTTCTTTCCTATTTCCAATTTAATAGGGAGAGTGTAACACTTCCCTCCTGAGGATGCTGGCGATCCGTCAAAGCCTAAGATATCAACTGCATTACTGCGTTCTACTGTAGGAACGGGAAGGTCTTCAACTAAGTCCTTGTTGATAAGGAACACGTTGGATCCCGAGTCTAACAAGACTTTAGCTTTGTATCGCTTATGGTGTATATGGAGGTAAGTGATCCCCTGCGGACAGTTGTATTGTTTTGGTTTTGGAGCTTCTAACTCTATGCACTTAGCGCGGATAAGATTTCCTTGGTTCTTTCATTTAGGCCTCGTTGGTGTTGGGTGTAGGTCACAAGATGTTTGTTACTACGCCCGCCTAGTTTCGACCTTTTAGGTCTCCTCAGACAAACTCGTAACTTTTTAGCTCTAACAATCTGGGTCTACATACTAAAGCAGCGTTTCACCAATATGCTATTGCTCATGACCAGTTTTCAGGCTGGATGCCTTCTCCCGACATACCGGACCTAGGCTCATAGCAGATTTTCGGGCGGTTATCAACCATTTTACTCCCCTATTGTCGGGTTCTCGCTTTCACCGTGTCCTTTCCCTTAGCATTTCAGTTATCCATCCAGCTCCCTCAGAGGGGCCTTGCGCACCAAAGCGGTACATCTCTATCCCTCACTCTGGCCAGAAGGCAAGATAGTACATACGTATAATACGACTCAGACTCGTGTGGTAGGTGGAACAGCCCGCCTCGGTCGTCTTCCTGTCGTGTATTGTTATCAGGTAGATCTTGCATTGCTATGTCCTAACCTCTTCGGTATAGTAACTTGCTTGCACACGGGTAGCAGGCAACCAGCAGGTGACTCGAGGAACTTCGTACTGTTGGCTCCCTGGCCATGTGGGCATGTCAACTATGCTCTCTTTCGATCAATACTCTCCATATATTGATTCTTGTTTTCGAGCCTATAAGCCCCTTGTGGGGTTCCTTCACTTAGAGCCTACTTGCATTGATCCTGAAAGGTGAGACTTGCTTCACGCCGATTTGATCATTTTGAGTTTCGACTCCCGTAGTTGCACACAGAATACCCGATCCCCGTCATGGTCGGTACCCAATGCACCCCAGCCAGAGCGAGTCCCCATTTCGATTCCAGCTCCATTCTGGACACTGAATACCCAAATGCCGCCACCGTTGGTGCCACTGATCTGCCCTAGGTCAGTTCTTCGTCGTCTGCCAGTTCCCTGATTTTATTCACTCGGCCTGGGTGCTCAACTGTTGCGACTTTGCGAGCTAATTTAGTCTTTACAATAGCCGATCTTGCTCGTCAAATTCCCATATTCATCAGTCTTGAGCTGACTGTTGCCGCCGATATATGGACGTCTCCCCAACAGGTCTGATAGGTGTGGTTTTTCTTCCCACAATGTGTGCAATCTCCTTCCTTCCTTCATGTGTCTATCACACTCTGCGGGATACCGGTATGGGCCTGTCCAAAGTTTGTGTTTGTGGTCTTTGTCGTGCCTCCCAACCTTTTCCTGAGCTTCTCCGGTTTATCGTCCCCTTTCCATTTTCGTGGTGGGGCTCCACCTCCCTTGACATAAGGTTTAGTATCACTTTGTCGCTTTGGTTTAGAGTCCCGTCGGTCTTCTCTTTTGACCTCTTGGATTATTTTGGGCTTGAACGGTTGGTCGTGCCCAATTTTCTTTCTGGCTAGCAGTGCTTTTTCTGACTGTCCGCATAGCCTTATTGCCTCTTTCCATTCTTGATCCGTCATATATTGCAGGGCCGACAACCCGCGGACAATTTGTTCAGGAAGTTTGTCTTCGACTTCCTGTCTCCAGGACTCCCCGGTCATGCGTGCACGAATGTTATGGTTGTGCATGACTGTCAGATAACATTCATTACTGCCCTCGTACATGACTGGTTTCATTGCTCGAAGAGCTAGTCTTTCGGCTTCTACTCGGGCGAATCGCTTGATCATATCATTTTCAAAGCAAGTCCATGTCGCCACCTCTTGCTGCTGGGTTTCCCCTTGAAGTCCGTCCATAGCCTTCCAGTACCATATGGTATAAGGAAGGACTATGTCTCCTTTCGTACGGCTGAGTACATATATGACACATTCCCTGGTGTCATCCCAGATTTGCGGGTTTCTTTCGAAATAGTCTGTGCATTGCAAAATCCACACATATATATCTTGTGTGGGTCTGTCTTCAAAGAATAGGGGTGGCTCTGATAGTCGCTTAATATTCAGTGCCATCGCGTTGGCAAGTGTTTCTGCCATACCAGATTGTTCTGGTGTTTGTCCTTGCCTGCCTTGGCTAGGACCTCCTCTCCTCCTTCCTCTTTCATTATCATCATCATCGTCATCATCGTCACTAGGATCTCATGGGTTACCTCCCTGGGCACCTGAGGAGAATGCATCAGCAGTTTCTCGGATTTTGCCCTTGCCCCTTCGTGTAGCTAGAGCATAGTACTCCCCGTCATCAGTTTCTTGGACTGTGGGTATGGGTGTGGGACCTGCAGCTTTAGGACTTGGTCCCGTGGGTAGTATCTTATTTATAGCCGGTGTCAACCTTTTTAGGGTTTGGTTTGTCTCGATATTCTGCAGTTGTTGCTGGTCTTGAGACCTGCGAATCTCCGCTTGGTGCATAGTCTGATCTTTGCGCATTTGTCCTAGAGTACGGTTGACCTCTCTTTCGCGAGTGACACTCTGGCCGCGGAATTCGACAAAGTCCGCTCTCAGACTGCGGACCATTTGTTTCAGAGTCCGGTCTCAGGCTAATGCCGCTTGGCTTTCTTCCCCGAGGGTTCCATGTAACCTCGTAGTTACCTCTTCATGTTCTTGTTGACGCCATTCTTGAGCGTCAATTTTCTTTGCGACTTCTCGCAACATCTCTTCTTGTATCCCCTTGACTTCGCTTTCTATGCCTGCCAGCTGCATCAACAAGATTGCAATATGGTTATCGTGGACATCATGCCCGCCAGCGATTTGCTGTTGAACCTTAATTAATTTTAAAGTATTATCTGGGGTGGCTCCCTTCAAATGTTTGAAGGCGATGTTGGCTTGGTCGAGCGAGGTATCTTTGTCTTGTCTTATTTGACCCAACGTTACTCCAAGAGGCCCAGCCAATCTGGCTAAGTTTGCAGCGTGGTCTCCGGGTCTCGGTGTCGGGGCCCTTGATATCCTGCGAGTGCTTGCGACACTAGAGGATCGGTGAGAAGGTAAATTTCCTCTCCGGAATGTAGGTTCATCAGGTGTTGAAGGGAAGGGACTATGAACAGCGGAATCAGCGGTTTTATCCGCTGTGTCCGGTCGGGTATCCATAGGTTCACCCGCCACTATTCTCTTCCGGGAGTCTTGCGGAATCGCAGCCATCATGATACTTTTCAGGTAGGCTAACTGTTCTAATAGCCCTGGATGAGTGATTATGGGTACTTCGTACTAGAGTTCTCGAGATCCTTTAAAAGGTTTAAGGAATCGTATATAAGGTATCCAATGTTTGAGATACTGTAGGGGTGTAGGTATAAAAGGGTTCTGTTGGTCCAACTCTGTGCTCAAAACCTGGATTTCGCTTTTCTTGAGATTTAGGATGTACTTATAGTACATATAAGGATTTCTTAGGCCCAGGGCGAGGTGATGTCAGGCTCTCTGGGAACAGTCCCTTTGTTGTTGATATAGGAGTACTGTGTACTCCACTCAACCAGGTTTTCTGATTTTGTCGAACTTCACTCGAAGTCCGGTCCATACCAGGTACGATGTATGCAATTAAATTGATCCCTCGTTGGGATCCCGAAAGGTACTGTAAACCACGCGGGCCCTATGCTAAACTCTTCTTCGATTTCAAATAACTGGGGGTGAAGACTTCTTCGAATGTCTGAATATAGATAGGATCGTGAGGTGCTTCGAAAATATAATCGAAGTCTGAGGTGAGGGTAGAGCTTGAAGTCAACTCGTAGTTCAGATAGTGAGCCTTGGTAACAGGAGAACTATCAACATACTGTTAGGCGGACGCCAAACTCAAGTATATAACTGAGGGATGTAGGCCCGAAATCTTGGATTGGAGAATCTGTCGAGGAAGGCTCATCTCGATAAAGTAAGGTAAGGTAAAGATTTAAAGTGTAAAACAATATTATATTGATAAGATCTCTTCTCCATTGCTTGATGATGTCTGTAAAGCTCGGGATGCACTTCAATATTTATATCCCCGGTCTGCGTCTTCGCGGACTACTTTCTAACCACTATGCCTCCGAACTACCACGCTAGCTTTAATACGCAAACGCCCAGAATCTTATATAAGTGCAAGCACTGTTTGACTCTGAAACTTATCACTGCCTTTCGCGGACTTGGAATAGTTTTCCTCCATTGAGATGACTACGCTATTTGTTATACCAAACAGCTGCCTTCAACTTAGATGTCCGCATAGACTATTATTTTACTCTGGTCTGGTTGACTATCGTTCCAGTAGTCTCTTCGGTCATGAAGTGATCAAGTTCATGCGGGGCCACCTACTGTGTTAGGCGGACGCCAAACTCAAGTATATAACTGAGGGACGTAGGCCCGAAATCTTTGATTGGAGAATCTGTCGAGGAAGGCTCATCTCGATAAGGTACGGTAAGGTAAAGATTTTTAAAGCGTAAACAATATTATATTGATAAGATCTCTTCTCCGTTGCTTGATGATCTCTCACCAACTCGGACTGAGTCGATCTTACTTATAGTAGCTAGTCGGTACTTCTAATCCTCATACTAACTATGTACCGCTCGCATTCTTCAAGAGTTCAACTTAAGAGCGAACACTGTTTGACCCTGAGAACGAGCACACCACTCTACGGCTTAGTCGCAGCTTCCTATCAGGAGCTTCCGATCTTTAGCTCGTATAGACTATGCAGGATACTCTAGACTTAATTGCTATCGTTCCAGCAGTCTCTTCCGTTAACGAAGTGATCAAGTTCGTATCAGGCTGCCTATGCTTCATGCGAGTAAGAGTCCGACGCGCCAACATCTTATGGACTCTTCTCCAGCTATGGCCTTCTAACTGAGCATGCTTCCCCTTGGTCCGCCAGCCTCCGCAGAGGGGTCCCGTTACCGGAACCAACCAACATACAGCTGATCTCAGTAGGTAGGATGTCATCGGTCTGTCCGTTGTATCATCAACTGCTACTTCCTTATGGGTACTGGGGTCTCCGTCTTCAGTGCTTAATTACTCAACAACCAACCAACCAATTTCTCTCAGATGACTTCCTACGTTCTAGCCAGAGTCCCTTCTGTGCTATTGGTAGAAAATCCGCCAGTCGGAGGTCGTGTGCCGTCGTGCAGGGAGCTCTGAACATGTATGTCTGGTTGGTAGAAAATATCTCATACCGAAATAACTTTGACGCCGGCATGAATTGAACACGTGACCTCTTGATAGATGTCACGTGATACTTCCATTGAGCTATGAACGTGCGGGCCCCATAAGGGGGCCGGAGTGGGGTGCTGGCACTCCGGTAAATTGAGGGTCTGTGCGCAGTTACCCTACCGTGGGTCTGTGCACATGTCTCGGATTTGGATATGCCTAACATGAGCTCCCTCCTTCCTGGCTTCGCCTCGAATGCCTTTATAACTATTCTTACAATCTCCTCCCGAATACATTTTAAGACTAAGTGTGGTCAGGGTAAAAAACCTTCCGCGTTTACATGGCCACGGTAAGAAAACCTTTTCCTCACTATCTTACTTCTACCCTTCTTGGCATATCCGGATTTTCATTATGAAAATTCTACACAACTTCCTACGCATTTTCCATGCCGGTGGCAGGCTCCCATGTGTTCTCGTCTTCCGAACACCCTTGCCATTTAACGAAGTACCACAGTTCCCGCTTGTCTTGATAGCGGCCGCGTACTCGTTTCCTGTAAGAACGAATCTCGCTTCTTACGATTTTTTCAACCTCCCACTCCAGATCGCCGTCAATGTCCTCCGGCTCTCTAGTGGGTTGTTGGCGATTGTCATGAACTGACTGGTGGTAGGGTTCCAATAGTGCGACATGGAATACGTGATGAATGTTCCATCGATCGGAGATGTAGGGCTTAAATGCTCGGGATCCTCGTTTTTCCATAATTTGGAAGGTGCCGTATAGCTTTGGACTTAGCTTTTTGGATTTCCGTCGGGTGTGGATGTTTTTTGCGTTCAACATTACTTTGTCAATGATCTTGAAGTCCGGCTGTTGTCGAGCTTTTTGGTCATAGTATTTTAACATCCCTTCTCGCGTCTTTTCTAGCGACCCTCTCGCTTGTTCATGTATCATCTTAATCCAGTTTGCATAAAGCGTCGCTCATGGATTTTGAGCTTGTCGCTCCTTCATCCACTCTGTCTGTGGATGGAATCCGTAGTTAGCATAAAAAGGTGACATCACATGAGCGTTGGTTGCGAAGTAGTTATAGGCATGTTCAGCTAGAGGTAGCAGCTGATACCAATCGTCCTGATCGTAATTGACAAAACTTCGCAAGTAACCTGCCAGCACTTGGTTGGTACGTTCAGTTTGTCCGTCAGTCTGAGGGTGATATGCCGTCGACATTCTTCGCTTAATTTCCAGCGCCTTGCAAAGGGATTCCCAAAATTCTCCTGCAAACTTTGAGTCCATGTCCAAGACGATTTCGGTAGGTAGGCCGTGCAGCCTCCATACTTCTTTTAGGAATGCCTTTGCGACATCCTTGGCCGTAGCCGAGGTCTGAAGTCCGATGAAATGTGCCATCTTTGTGAATCGATCTACTACTACCATTATTTGAGTGCATCCTTGTGACTCTGGTAGTTGTGTAATGAAGTCTGCTGAGATGGATGCCCATGCTGCGTAGGGTATTTGCAATGGTTGCAATAGTCCATATTTAGCATGCCTGGGTGATTTATTATGTTGACATTCATCGCAGAATCGTACGTAGTCATTGACCCATGCCGCAAGCCCTTTCCAGTAGAAGTCTCTCATGATTATTTCCAAAGTTTTTTCTTGTCCGAAATGTCCTGCAAACTTTACATCGTGACATCCTTCTGCAATCTTGGTATATAGCGCTTGACTGTCTGGTACAAATAGTCTTTGCTTATAATATAGTAGATCGTCGGTTAAGGTCCAGTCTTTGGGAAAATGCTTTTCTTCGTCTCGTAACCTAATGAGTTCTTCTCTCCGTTGCCTCCAAGCTGGGTCTGTCCCGATAGCTGCCTGTATCTCGCTTAGGAATTCAGGATTGAATTGCTTCATGCCCTTTTGCAGGATAATAGCATTTGACATTAGAACTTTTTGGGTACTTCTGAAATATCATACCAATGTTCATAGTCTTTAGCCGATGCCTGTAGGTAGCTGATACTTGGTTCCTGTTCCTTGACGATCAAGGATCTCGTAGCTATATTGGGGCTTCCAAATCCCGCGGTACCTCATTTTGTGTCCTCCAAGTTGTCGACTTTAATCATATCTGAGGTGTTGACTTTTTCTACCACCAGTTGAGCTATGCGATCGCCCATTCTTATCTGGCAGTCCACATCCTTATGGTTGAATAGCACAACTTTGAGTTGACCGGTGTAATCCGTATCGATTACTCCTGCGCCGGTGGAGATTCCGCTTCGAACCGCTAATCCGCTTCTTGGGGCTACTCTTCCGTAAGTTCCTTCGGGTAGCCCCACAGCTTTACCAGTCCTTATTAATGCTTGTCCATATTTCGGGACAATGTCATCTTCTATGGCATAGAGGTCATGTCCTGCCACCATTCGTAAGCCTTTTGTTGGCAAGTATGCCTTTTTCCTCAATCTTTTGACCCTTATAATGTGTTCCTTTTCACCTCTTCGAGGTTCCAAATCCAAATCCTTATCTCCATCCCAATCTTCTCCTTCGTCGCCTACCCTCGCTACTAGCGAAACCAGGAAATTTTCTTCTTTTAAAATTTTCTGTTTTCGATGCGTAGCTCCCTCCTCAGGACGGTACTCTGGCCGTCTGCTTAATGTATCAGGCTTTCTGCCTTTTGTGCCTGGTCGGTATACAATGCGAAAATTATATTCTACCAACTTCTGAGCCCATCGAATTTGACGGCCACTCCAGACTTTTGAGGTGAGGAAGTATTGTAGGTTCTGATGGTCAGTAAAGACTGTGATCGGTTTTTCCGTCCCGATCAAGTAGTGTTTCCATTCCTTAAACGCTTCTAGGATCGCAAGGAGTTTCTTATCATGAATTTCGTAATTGCGCTCCGCCGAGTTTAATTTTCTGGAATGGAAGGCTACCGGATGTAATCTTTTCTCAAAGTATTGAGAGAGGACGCAGCTGAGTGCAAAGTCGCTAGCGTCCGTTTTTACCACTGTTTCTCTTTCTGGGAAAAAGTGGTGAAGTATGGGGGCTTTGGTGAACCGGTGCTTTAGTTCTTCGAAAGCCGTGTCCTGTTCAATTGCCCTCTTGAAATTCTCAGGATTTCCTTGTAAAGTCTCGGTTATTGGCTTGCAAATTGCCGTGAAGTTTTTTATAAATTGTCGGTAGAAGTTAGCGAATCCCATAAAGACTTGTACTTCTCTAACTGACTTAGGTGCTTTCCAGACCATTATGGATTCCACCTTTCGGGTGCTCATGGACACCCCATCCACCGCTACCATATAGCCGAGGAATTCCACCTCTGTGGCATGGAAAGTCGTTTTTTTAGCGATACCGCTAATTGAAAGTCCGATAGACTTTGTAAAACTTTCTTAACAGCTTCGATGTGTTCCTTCTCATCCTTTGAGTAGATGAGAATGTCATCAAGGTAACACACGACTCCAATGTCCAAGTATTCTTGTAAGACTTGGTTCATCATATCTTGGAAGGTTGCCGGAGCGTTGACCAATCCAAAAGGCATAACCTGATATTCATAGAGTCCGTATCTCGTACGGAACGCCGTTTTCCATTCATCTCCTTCTTTTATCCTGATCAGGTGGTAGCTATCTTTAAGGTCTAACTTGGTGAAGATCTTTGCAACGCCTACTCTATCTCTCAGTTCGGACATTAGTGGAATGGGATGTTGGTTGAGGATGGTAATCTTATTTAGATTACGATAATCCACAACTAGACGTAGTCTACCATCTGGTTTTGGTACGACTAATATGGGTGCGCCTGCTGGCGATTGGCTCCGTGTGATTTTCCCTTGTTTGACCATTGTTTCCAAGTATTCTCTTAAAGCCTTCAGCTGTTTTTCGGACAACGGGTATATCGGTCCCCACGGGGGAGTTGATCCAGGAATTAGTTTGATTTCGTGATCGAATGTCCGTCTTGGAGCTAATCTTTCTGCCGTTTGGGCTTCAAACAAATGTTTATAACTCCAGTATTCTCTCGTTAATGATTCGAGTTTCACCGTGCTATCGATGGCTCCGATTCTACCAATGCGGCAGGCATTTGGGTCCCACGCGACGGGTTCGTCGTATTCAAACATATCCGCTATTCCTTCATCTTCTTCCACACAGTTTACACAACACTTTGCGGAGAAGGTCCAATTTTCTGCATCATCTATGTGAGACACTGGGTGTTCATAATGCCGCGAACCGAAAGGAATTATCATTCTGTAGTGACCTGCTTTAGCCACTTCAGACGACACTTCAGAGATGTGTTGGTGTTTTCCTATTTCCATTTTTATTGGGAGAGTGCAACACTTTCCTCCTGAGGTGGCTGACGATCCGTCAAAGCCCACGATATCAACTGCATTGTCGCGTTCTATAGAGGGAACGCGAAGGTCTTCAACTAGGTCCTTGTTGATAAGGAACACATTGGATCCCGAGTCTAACAAGACTTTGACTTTGTATCGCTTATCGTGTATATGGAGGTAAGGGATCCCCTCCAGACAGTTGTATCGTTTAGGTTTTGGAGCTTCTAATTCCCTGCGCTTAGCACGGATAAGGCTTCCTTGATTCCTTCGTTTAGGCATCATTAGTGTTGGGTGTAGGTAACAAGATGTTTGTTACTACGCCCGCGTAGTTTCGACCATTAAGGTCTCCTCAGACAAACTAGTAACTCTTTAGCTCTAACAATCTGAGTCCACATACTAACGCGGCGTTTCGCCGATACGCTATTATGCGCGACCAGTTTTCAGGTTGGATGCCTTCTTCCGACACGCCAGACCTAGGCTTATAGCAGATTTTCGGGCGGTTATTAGCCATTTTACTCCCCTGGTGTGGGGTTCCCGCTTTCTCCGAATCCTTTCCCTTAGGGTTTAGGTTTTCCGTCCAGCTCCCTCAGAGGGGCCTTGCGCACCAAAGCGGTACATCCCTATCCCACACTCGGGCCAGAAGGCAGAATAGTACATACGTATAATACGACTCAGACTCGTGTGGTAGGTGGAGCGGCCCGCATCGGTTGTCCTCCTGTCGTGTATTTGTTATCAGGTAGATCTTGCATTGCTATGTCCGAACTTCTTCGGTATAGTAACTTACTTGCACACGGGTAGCAGGCAACCACCAGGTGACTCGAGGAACTTCGGACTGTTGGCTCCCGGGCCATGTGGGCATGTTAACTATCCTCGCTTTCGATCAAGACGTTCCATATATTGATTCTTGTGTTCGAGCTCGTAAGTCCCCCACGGGGTCCCTTCACTTAAAGCCTACTTGCGTTGATCCTGAAAGGAGAGACTTGCTTCACGCCACATTGATCATTTTGAGTTTCGATTCCCGCAGTTGCACACGGACTACCCGATCCCCGTCGTGGTCGGTACCCAATACACCCCAGCCAAAGGGGGTTCCCGTTTCGATTCCGGCTCCATCAGGACACCGAATACCCAATCGCCGTCGCCGTTGGTGCCAATGAACTGACCTAGGTCGGTTGCTCGTCGTCCGCCAGTTCACAGATCTTATTCACCCGTGCTGGATTCTGGGTGGTAGCGACTCAGCGAGCTAATTTAGGCTTTACAATAGCCGATCTTGCTCGTCGTATTCCCCTTTTTATCGGTCTTGAGCTGACCGTTCCCGCCGATATATGGGCGTCTCCCCAACACGTCTGATAAGTGTGGTTTTTCTTCCCACAATGTGTGCAATCTCCTTCTTTTCTCCGCATGTCTTTCATACTCTGTGGGATACCGGTATGGGCCTGGGCGAAGTTCGTGTGGGTGGTCTGTGGGGCACCCCCCAACTTCTTTCGTGGCCTTTCTGGTTCATTGTCCAGTTTTCGTTTTCGTGGTGGGTCTCCACCTCCTTTGACATAAGGTTTGGCATCGCTTTGTCATTTCGGTTTAGAGTCCCGTCGGTCTTCTCTTTTGACCTCTTGGACTATTTTAGGCTTGGACGGCTGCTCGCGTCCAATTCTCTTTCTGGCTAGTAGTCCTTGTTCTGACCATCCGCATAGCCTTAGTGCCTCTTCCCATTCCTGGTCCGTTGTATATTGCAGGGCAGACAACCTTCGGACAATTTGTTCCGGTAGTTTGTCTTCAACTACCTCTCTCCTGGACTCTCCGGTCATGCGTGCACGAATGATATGGTTGTGCATAACTGTCAGGTAGCGTTCGATACTGCCGTCGTACGTGACTAGTTTCATTGCATGAAGAGCTAGTCTTTCGGCTTCCACCGGGGCGAATCGCTTGATCATATCATGTTCAAAACGAGTCCATGTCGCCAGCACTGGCTACTGGGTTTCCCCGTGAAGTCCATCCATAGCTTTCCGATACCATATGGTGTAAGGAAGGACTATGTCTCCTTTTGTGTGGCTGAGCACGTATATGATTCGTTACCGAGCATCGTCCCAGATTCGCGGGTTTCTTTCGCAGTAGTCGGTACATTGCAAAGTCTACACATATATATCTTCTACGGGTTTGTCCTCCAAGAATGGGGGAGGCTCCGATGGTCGCTTAATATTCAGCGCCATCGCGTTGGCAAGTGTTTCGGCCATACCAGACGGTTCTGGTATTTGTCCTTGCCTGCCTCGGCTAGGACCTCCTGCCTCTCTCCTTCTTCTTTCCTCATCATCAGTATCGTCGTCGTCACGATGGTCCCCTGGGTTACCCCCTTGGGCACCTGAGGGGAATGCATCAGCGGCTTCTCTGCCTTTTCCCTTTTCCCTACGTGTAGGCGGAGCATAGTACTCCCCGTCGTCCGTTTCTTGAACTGCGGGTAAGGGCGCGGGTCTTGCAGCTTCGGGACTTGGTGCTGCGGCTAGTATTTTATTTATTGCCGCTGTAAACCCTTTGAGGGTTTGGTTTGTCTCGATATTCTGCAGTTGTTGCTGGTCTTGAGACCTGCGAATCTCCGCTTGGCACGTGTTCTGATCCGTGCGCATTTGTCCCAAGGTGCGATTGATTTCTCTTTCGCGCGTGACGCTTTAGGTTTGGAATTCAACGAATTCAGCTCTTAGACCGAGAACCATTTGTTCCCGAGTCTGGTCTCCGGCTAATGCTGCTTGGCTTTCTTCCCCAAGGGTTCCATGTAACCTCGTGGTTACCTCTTCATGTTCCTGTTGACGCCGTTCTTGCGCGTCAATCTTCTTTGCCACTTCCCGGATCATTTCCTCTTGGATCCCTTTAATTTGGCTCTCCACCCTGGATAGCTGCATCAACAAAATAGCAATATCATTGTCGTGGATGTCTTGTCCATCGATAATTTGCTGTTGAACCTTAAGTAGCTTTAAGGTATTGTCTTGGGTAGCCCCCTTCAAATGGTTGAAGGCGATATTGGCTTGGTCAAGTGAGGTATTTATGTCTCGCCTTATTTGACCCAACGTGACTCCAAGACGCGCAGCTAATCTTACTAGGTTTGCAGAGTGTTCACCTGGCTTCGGTGTAGAAGCACTTGATATCCTATGAGTGTTTGCGACACTAGAGGATCGGTGAGAGGGTATATTTCCTCTCCGGAACGTAGGATCTTGAGGTGTCGTCGGGAAGGGACTATGAATTGCGGAATCATCCGTCTCATCCGTCGTATAGGGTCGGGTATCCATAGGTTCGCCCGCCGTTATTCTTTTCCTTGGGTCCTGAGGTATCCCCGCCATCGTTATGCTTTCCAGATAGGCTAGCTGTTCTAGTAGCCCTGGATGAGTGATTACTGGTACTTCGTACCAGAGTTCACGATATCCTTTAAAGGTTTTAAGGAATCGTATGTAGGGTATCCAACGTTTGAGATACTCCAAAGGTGTAGGTATAACTGGGTTCGGTTGGTCCGATTCTGGACTCAAAACCTGAATCTCCTTTTTCTCCGGGTTTAGGATGTACTTATAGTACATATAAAAGTATCTTAGGCCCAGGCCGAGGGGATGTCTGACCCCCGGATGACTGTCCCTGGGTTTTCCTTTTCTTTCTCTTCTGTCTTCAGAGAGCACTGAGTGCTCCACTCAACGAAGTCTTCTGACTCGGTCGAATTCCACTCCAAATCCAAACCGTGCCAGGTGCTATATATGCTATTGAATTGATCCCTCGTTGGGATCCCGAAAGGTACTGTGAACCACAAGGGTTCTTGCGTATATTTTTCTTCGATTTCGAACAGCTCGGTCGTGAATATTTCTTAGAAGGAATGAATATAGATTGGACAATGAGGTGCTTCGAAAATATAATCGAAGTCTGAGGTGAGGGTGGAGTTTGAGGTGAACTCGTAGTTCATATAGTGAGCCTTGGTAACAGGAGAACTATCAATATACTGTTAGGCGGACGCCAAACTCTAGTATATAACTGAGGGACGTAGGCCCGAAATCTTTGATTGGAGAATCTGTCGAGGAAGGCTCATCTCGATAAAATAAGTAAGGTAAAGATTTAAAGCGTAAAACAATATTATATTGATAAGATCTCTTCTCCGTTGCTTGATGATGTCTGTAAAGCTCGGGAGGCACTTCGATATTTATATCCCGCGTCTGAGTGTTCGCGGACTACTTCTAACTACTATGCCTC
>JACCEG010000012.1:610957-634080 GCA_014065205.1 Tuber brumale
GAATAGAATCTATTCTACCACTTCGAAAGTTCTATCAAGATACGATCTGATTATTAGCGTTCAAGTAAGGAACGTAGACCGCGGTCTAAGAATAATAATCGGAGTCTCGATAGAAGGTCAGATTTAGTCAAGGTTATATACAATACAAGAGAAGTATCACATTCTATCCAGGGACTAACTAAGAGTTGTTGCCTGTCGCAGCGGTACTCCAAGATACAAGAGATAGGTAGGATATCTAACACTTTCAGCCCTAGTTTAGGAAGCCTAACTTTGAAGCCTACTATCTCAAAGCGCCTCCCACGGATATCCTCCGTACCACTTCTCAGATGTTGCCAAAGGTCCCCTCCCGTATACCCTGCGAACAGCATGCAGTCGGACGGATGGCGGCGATGTATATAGTGGTATGAAGTGGGCTTCATTGATGTGATATTTTAGTTATAGGATGCAACTCTCGAAATCTCGCTAATGACGTGCGGGCCCCATAAGGGGGCCACAGGGTGGTCTTGGCTCCGGTAAATTGAGGGTCTGTGCGCAGTTACCCTACCGTGGGTCTGTGCACATGTCTCGGATTTCCATATGCCTAACACTTACTTACCAAAGCTGTACATCTCTGCCCCACACTCTGGCCAGAAGGCAAGATGGTACATACATATAATACAACTCAGACTCATGTGGTAGGTGGAATGGCCTGCATTGGTTGTCCTCCTGCTGGTATTGTTATTAAGTAAATCTTGCATTGCTATATCCCAACTTCTGCACTATAGTAACTTACTTCCACATGAGTCGTGAGTGACCACTTTGTGACTCCCAGAACTTCGCAATGTTGGCTCTCAGGCCATGGGGGCATGTCTAAACTATCCTCTCTTTCGGTCACGACTCTCCATATATTGCTTTCTTGTATTCGCGCTCCCTAGTCCCTCATGGGGTCTTTTCATTTATAGCCTTCTTGCTTTGATCTTGAAATGAGAGACTTGCTTCATGCTGCTTTGATCTTTTCGTGTTTCAACTCATGCAGTTGCACAAGGACTACTCAATCTCCATTGTAGTTGGTACCCAATATACCCCAGACGAAGGGTGTTCCAATTTCGATTCCAGTTCTATATAGATATTGACAACCCAAATACCATCACCATTGGTGCTAGTGTACTGACCTCGGTTAGTTAGAAATAGTTCAATACTGCCCTCGTACTTTGCTTTCTTCATATCTCAAAGTGCTTGTCTTTTGACTTCTAGCCGCGTGAAATGTTTGATCATAATGTGTTCAAAACATGTCCCTGTAGCCAGTCCTAGCTGCTCGGTTTTGCCCTCAAGTCAGTCCATAGCATTCCTAGATCAGTAGGTATATGGAATGACTATATCACCTTTAGTATGGTTGAGGATGTAAATGACCCATTCTTGAGCACTGTCTCTCTCTCGTGGGTTCCTTTCGAAATAGTCGGTATACTGTATAATCTACATGTATATATTATGTGTGAATTTAGCCTCAAAGAATCTGACAGTTCCTCCAGCCACTGAATATTTAGCGCCATCATATTAGCAAGTGTTTCTGCCATACCTGACTGTTCTGGCATTTGTCCTTGCTGACCACAGCTAGGACTTCCTCTTTTTCTCTCTCTTTCCTCATCATCGTTATCATCATTGTCTGGATCCTCAGGATTACCTCCTTATATACCTGAGGAGGATACATCAGTGGCTTCTTTGCCTTTTCCCTTTTTCCTTCCTGTTGGCAGAGAACCGTAGTTATTGTCATTCTCTTCCACAACTGCAGGTAATGTTATTAGTCTTGAGGTACCTGGTTCAGATACTGCTGCTAATAGCTCATTTAGCGAGGCCGTTAATGTTTTTATGGCATTATTTCCTTCCTCCTCCTGCCGATGTTGGAGAGCTCTGAGTTCATGAATCTCTTTTTGATGAATCATTTGATCCATTCTCCACATGTTTAATGCTTGATTAATATCTTCATCACGCCTGATACTTTGTGAACAGAATTCCAATAATTCCGTTTGCAGGTGGGTAACCATTGGTTCCCGAGTTTGGTCATGGGCAAGAGCCTCCTGACTTTATTGTCCTAGCATTCCATGTAACCTTGTGGTTACTTCCCTGTGTTCCTGTTGACACTGATCTTAAGCTTCAAGCTTTTCCACTACTTCTTATAGTATTTCCAGTTGGATGTCCTTTACCTCTTATTTCACTCCTGCCAGCTGCATTAACAATATCGCGATGTCATTGTCATATATGTCTTGTCCATTGGCAATCTGTTCTTAGATCTTAATTAACTTTAAGTTACTGCCAGGGGTGACCCCCTAGAAATGTTTGAAGGTGATATTGACTTAGTCACAAGGTATATCAATATCTTGTCTAACTCGAACCTAGGTTATTTCCAGTTGACTAGCCACCTTAGCCAGGTTTGCAGCATGTTCTCAAGGCTTTGGTGTTAATGCCCGTGATATTCAGTAGGTACTAGCCACACTAGAATATTGCATAGAAGAGGATGCAAATCCTCTCCACAATCGAGATTCCACTGGTATTCCTGGAAATTGATCCCGTTGTACTGAATCATATGTTGCCATTTTCTCAGGGTGAGTATCCATGGGTTCTCCTCCCATTAAACTCAGCATAGAGTACTGCAGTACTTCTGCTATCCTGTTGAAGAGATTATCCGTGAACTTTATCTCTAACATTGTATCGTTGGGTTATGGGTCTGGTACCTCTTACCAATATCCTCTTTCTCATCTAAAAGGTTTGTGAAATTTGATGAATCATAGGTGGCATAATAGGTATTCTTTTAGTGATGGTATAAAAAGGTTGGGTCAATCCAATTCTGGGTTTAGAATTTGGATTTCCATTTTGTGAAGGTTTATGATGTACTTATAGTACATATATGGGTTTTTAGGCCCAAGCCAAAGGACTGGTTTGTTCTTCAAGTTGGCCCAATGTGTCTATTTGTAATTTTATAAAGTACTGGGTACTCCGTGCCACAAAGGCTTTAGACTCAGTAGAACTTTGATATGAAGTTCGGGCTGAACTAGATATGGTATATGTGAGTGTATTAATCCCTTGTTGGGATCCTGAAATGTATTGTGAACAGCCAGGGTTCTGGAGTTTCAATGAATTCGATTGCCAGCCACTATGTGACAAATATTTCTTCATATAAATATACGTAAATGGGACAGTGAGGTGCTTGGAAAATGTAATCAAAGTGTGAGCTGTGGGTGGAGTTTGAACTGAACTCATAGTTCATATAGTGAGCCTTGATAACGGGGGAACTACCAATATACTATTAGGCGAACACCAAACTCTAGTATAACAGAGGGATGCAGGCCAAATCTTTGATCAGAGAATCTGTTGCGGAAGGTGTATCGTGCTAAGTAGCTAAGGTAGAGATTTACAGTGTCAAACAATTTTATATTGATAAGATCTCTTCTCCATTGCTTGATGATGTCTGTAAAGTACAGGAGGTACCTTGATATTTATATTCCACATCTGTGTGTTCGTAGACTACTTCTAACTACTATACCTCCGAAGTACCACTCTGGTTATAATACGCAAATATCCAGAATCTTATAAGTGCGAGCACTATTTGATACTGAAACTTCTCACATACTTTTACGGTTACGGAATAGCATTCCTCCCTTGAAATGACTGCGCTATTTGTTATACCAAACACTGGTTTTCAACTTAGTTCTCCGTGTCGACTATTATATTACTTTAGTCTTGCTGACTATGGTTCTAGTAGTATTTTCAGTCATGAAGTGATCAAGTTCATACCAGGCCACCTAGTACCAATCGCAAGTCCAAGCCCGACGTGTCAAAGTCTTAAGGCTCTTCCACTTATCTAGGTCTTCCTGTCTGCACGTGCTTTCCCTTGGTCCGCCTGCCTTTGTAGAGGGATGTTAATACTATAACCAGCCAACTTGAACCTATAGCTGATCTCAGCAGGGTATGGGTGGATTCGTTATGTCCTCAATAGTTTCCACTACTGGGACATCCTCTGAGAGTATTTTGCCGAAAACGTCCTATCATCTTCGGCTTATAATTAGAAAGCCTAACCTTGATGTCTATTATCTCAATATGCCTGCGACAGACCTCTTTTGTTCCACTTCCACTATGTGGCCAACGGTTCCTTCCCATATAACCTGTCAACAGCATGTGGTCGGACAGACAGTAGCGATGTATATGGTATTATGAAGTAGGCTTCACTGATATGATATTCTAGTTATAGGACCCAACTCTTGAAATCAGGCTAATGATGTATAGGCCCCATAAGCGGACCGGAGGGAGGTGTTGGCTTTGGTAAATCGAGGGTCTATGCACAGTTACTCTATTTTGAGGTCTGTGTACTTTGTCTCAGATTTCCATATGACTAACAGGTGGTCCATGTCTTGCTAAAGTACTTAACCACCTATACCTTAGCAGATTAGACCTATGTCTACCCGACCAATACTATCTAGTAGGCATATACCTCCAGTATATGTTTAGGCTTTAGTCTTCCTGTAATACCACGCATAAAGGATTGTTACACTTACATATCTTAGATTTATATTAAAACTTTCGCTAACTTAAATATACCCGTAGAGAAAATATTCATCTTAACTTGAGTCTTGAATTTCTTGCCTACTTGAGGCCAATTGTCAATTCTCTGCTTAACTCCTAGAGCTAATTCTAACTCATCTAATTTAAGCTCTCCATTCACTCATTATGAGTTGTTGAATATAACTCAATCTTTACTTCCTGAAGCCTATGTTTTCCAAATACGAGTAGAATATTCAATCTAAGTCAATATTCATATATCTGGATTTGATTCAACCATACTTAACTGTGGTTCTTCTTGGAGCTTCTTCTGGTAATACCAAATGGTTTAGTGAGAAGGTAACTTGCTTGCGAAAATATCATCTATAGCTACCTGAAATTCCTTGAATTCGAAAATCATCTCATTTTGCTCATATTGTACCTCACCTATTCTACTTATATCACTGACTTTATCTTTTCTCATATTAATATTCAATCAACTTATATACACAAATCTTATTAGCCTCTACTGCATACTTACTTGGCATATAAGTCATTTCCACCTCGACATTATGCACTCAGTGCCTTCTTCAATATCCACCTTGTTGGTCAACCAGGTAGTGTAAAACTTTATTATATGATAGACATGGCATTATTGGGGATGTTGAAATATAGTGAAAAGATCACAGTTTATAGATAGAATAAATCAGGCCATTTCTCTACTCACTATATCATCATAATATAGGAATATACATTAGAACTCTGACTCATATTTGGGTTAATATTCTTTTTTAATAATAACTTCATATTAGACAAATTGCCTAATTTTTACATATTACAATAGATTTGAATACATTTTGCATTGGGGTTTATCTCCTTAGTAAGCTTTTTTTTGATAATTCATGTGATAAAAAGAGTGTGGTTAATGTAACACTTTTAGACACTTTACACTACAAATGCCTTATTTGAAAGTTTAATAGCACATTGGCCATGGTCAAGAAAAATTAAAAAAAACTTATATATTGTTTTGCTTCACTTGTACTATCTTGTAGAGGTTTTTTCTTATCTTTCAAGCATCTGAATATTGTATCATTAACAATTGAATTTTACTTAAAAGTCTAGTGCACATTTTGGAAGATACAAACTATAGGAAAATACATTCTAGAGTGCTACTAGAGCTGAAGGAGAAGAAGACTATTAAAGTACTATTAAAGTACAATAGTAGTTAAGCTTTTGAATCAGAGGATATTGGCATTCAGTTAGGTAGTCTACTGGAATATATCAAAAAGGAAAGGATAAAGGGTAGAATAGAAGGTTACAAAAGATAGAGAAAGAATTGGAAATTGTATCTATTGGGATAGGTACATTGAGGAGAAAAGATGATGAGAAAGTAGGAGGAGGAGGAAAGTAAAAGGGTAAGGAGTTAGCAAGTTAGTTCATGGACAATGTAAAGGATATGATAAAGGACTTAGAGATGAAGATAGAGGAGAAGGTGGAGACAAAGTTGGAGTTTTTGTAAATAGAATCGCAGTTGTTAGAGAGGGGGTAGTTGGAATAGAAGAGAAGAAGACGAGATAAAGAGGTTAAGGGTACTCGTTGGGCCAAAGAGGAGTAGTTGGCATTGCTGGTAAAGGTGAAAATGATATTAGGAGAAATGAGAAAAGTGGTATGGGGGTGGCAGGATGAGTAGATGAGAGAGTTGAGAGCAACTAGAGCAGGGAAGAAGTAGGGGTGATCGAACCGATATTAATTAGACGTACTGGGTGTTGTGGGTAAGTCTAGCCAAGTCAGTCTGGTTGGCTTGTTAGTCAATTAGCCAATCATGGAGTTGAGTATTGTATGTTTCATTGTGCCAAGAGTTCGCCAGACTTTTTTCCACCTTGAAAATCTTGCCAAGATTGGCTGTCCCGTTGGTCACACACCTAATTTTTCGCCTGTCTTGGCGCCAAAGTGTCCGGATACCGTATTTACCGGTGTAATCCACTATCTCCGCCAGTCTTCTAATCTCCGTATCCAGAGACAAAAACCCCTAAGAAGGATTAGTGTTTTCCTTTCACGGTAAAGCCTGAGTGTTCTGACTGTGCTGGATCTCATTTAGCGGCATTCGCAATTGTGTTAACCTGTCAAGCTAAACCTATTGTGGGCCGGGGCAGGGATTGACGGAGATCAGGGGTCTGGCGGAGATAGTGGATTATACGAGTAGATACGGTACTTGATGAATTGGCTAGTACCGTGATGGTATCATATACCGGCAGTGCTCTAAAACTTTAAAACTCTCCAATGTCGCCATTTAAGGTGGAATTATTTCTAAGTAGCTGGCAAGACCTAGTACTGGGGTAATATCCACAGAAGCTCGCGCAAGCCAACTGGGCTATGATAATGCCTTGATGGACCCGCATCCTTTCCCAAGTAAAATGTGCATTCAGCAAGTTCTGATTCAATTATTTTTTTCATTAATTTCATCTTTTCCCTTTTTTTTTTTGGTCAATCGTGATTTGTCCCCATTTTCGGATCCATCACCTCACACCTGTCCGATACCTTTCCGCACACCCCTCAGATCGATATGAACTACCCGACGGCCCTACTTCCCTCAGCTTCAGCATGGGGAAACACCAATTGAAGATAAAAACGGGGCAATGAGGAAAGAAAGTCAAATTTCAATCACCAGAGAAAAGTGGAAAAGTCGAGAACAAAAATGAAAAACCAACCATATCCCAGAACCCCGCCCACCCTAAAATTTCCACTAGTCCGTAACTCATGCCCTAATAATTCCGGTTGGCCACAAAAGCACTCAACTTTTTGTAACCCGAAGTGCCCCTGTAAGACGGAAAAATGAAATAAAGGAAAGCCAAAGGACACATCACTCACCAGGGAAAGAAAAAGGAGGTTAAAAATTTGCACACATAAGAGTAAGAACAGTGAATTGAAATGACCCATTGAAAAAGAGACAAGGAAAAGAATATTTTTGTCACCATCCCCAAACAACCCCCGGCCACCCAAGAGAAAATTAAAAAAGAAGGAAAAAAGTTCTATCCCAAAGACGCCTAAAGCTTAACCTTTAATTTCACCCTCTTTTTTCCCCTCATCACCCTTGTTCTCATTATCATTAGTCGTGGCACCCTCATGACCTCCAATATCGTCGCCAGTTCGAGTCTTGACGTACTCGTCGTAGACGCTAAGAGCTTCGTCGACCTTGGCGATTAGAGCTTGCTCGTCATCAAGACTATTTGATACATGTTAGCCGTTATTGCACAAGATAGATGGAATAATTGATCGATCAAGCTTACAGTGCGAGAAGCTCCATATTGTCCATCTCCAACAACATCCCGGTGATCTTTCCAGCAAGCTCAGGGTGCTGGCGCTGGATCTTGGGATAGAGAGATTCACCAAGCAATTGCTTTTGGGCCTGAGGAGGCGAGGCAGCAAATAGGGTGGGATCAATTCCGCTGGTGGATACATGTGGAATCTGGGGAGGGGCGGGAGGACGACCGGGCTGTGCCTGGGGAGGAAGATTGCTCCGGGGACCACCGCGACCGGGTTGAACAGGACCACGAGGGCCCATGTTCATATTAGCTATCCCCTGCTGTAATCCTGCCATTCCAGCAGGAGGCACACTACCGCGTCCACGACCTTGAGAAGCTGCAACAGCCTGCGCCTGAGCAGCAGCAAGAGGATTAGGTGGATACGGAGCAAACCCAGGGCCGCCAGGTCCTGCACCAGGGCCCATTGCTGGAGGACCATACATCTGCTGCGGGATACCCGGTGGGATTGGACCCTGAGGGCCAGGGCGACCAGCATTAGGAACAAAGTTTCCAGCTTGCGGGCCACGACTACCAGGACCACCGGGACCACCCTGAGGGCCACTAGCCATAGCTATCATACTAGGTTGAGGAAACGGGAGACCACGACCATTTTGAGGCATAAACCCGGCTTGCTGGCCTGGTCCATAGTACATCTGAGCACTAAGAAATCCAGCCGGCTGCATACCAGCGGCCGCAGCTTGCTGTTGTATCCTAATCTGATTCCTAGCTTGAATACTTGCTTCAAGCTATTTTCGATTAATACCTGGTCAAGACTAGTTTCGAGCTGGTCGTAAGGGTAGCTTACTTGGCTCTTCCTAACATCCTTCCTCTGAGCAAGGGCGACATAGAGAGGTTTACCATTCACCATCCTTTGGTTCATCTCAGTCACGGCCTTGCTAGCCTCCTCCGGGCCAGAGAAGCAGACAAAACCAAATCCCTTACTCTTTCCAAGCTTCTTCTTGGCACCATCCCCTTCTTTCTCCTCAGCGTCCTTATCTTCCTTAGAGACCTCGTCACGCATAACCTTGGCGGAAGTGATAGTTCCATACGGGGCAAACTCCTGGCGGAGACGTTCGTCGTCGATCTCGTCATCAAGATTCTTGATGTACCTATTATGATAGAAGAGTTAGAGTAAATTCAACCGATTAATCTAGGGTACGTGGAATCAGACAAATTGACACCCTGGTACTTGCTAGCTTTCTCAACTCTAGCAGCTTCGTATTGCTTTCTTAATTCCTCCTCCCTCTCGTGTTTCTTTTGGGCTCTAGAAACATAGAGAGTCTGACCCTTAAGCTCACTCTCATGAAGCTCTTCAACAGCCTTGGCGGCATGCTGGTGTTCTTGGAAATTAACAAATCCAAATCCTCTACTAACGCCATCTTGGTCCCTGGAAAGGCTAGCGGAAGTGATAGGGCCGTAGTTCTCGAACATAATTCTAAATTCCTCATCTGTAACCACGGGATCGATATTCTTAACGTAAACGTTTGTAAAGTTGGCCTTCATTTCATCAAACTTGCTCTGACGATCCTTCTTAGGGATATGATGCCCGACAAATACTTTCTTCTCGTTTAGAAGCATACCATTGACATGCTTAATTGCATTGTTGGCGGCCTCGGCGGTCTCGTAGTGGACAAACCCGTATCCACGGGAGTTGCCAAACTCATCCTGGGCAACCTTGCAGGAAAGAATATTACCGAAAGCAGCAAAGGTATCATGAAGAGCCTTATTGTCAATGGCAGTATCGAGATTCTTGATGAAAACGTTGCCCTGCCCAGTCTTACGGAGAGCAGGATCACGCTGCGACCACATAATGCGGCAAGGACGGCCTTTGATCAAAGTATAATTAAGCTCCTCAAGGGCACGTTCACCATCGGCGGTGTTGTTGTAGTTAACGTAGGAGTATCCGAGAGAACGGCGGGTAACTGCATCACGGCAAACACGAATCGATGCAACGTTTCCAATAGTGGAAAACAACTCAAAGAGCATTGCCTCAGTCACAGACGGCTCAAGCTCCCCGACATAAAGGGAGGCGGAAGTGTGGGAGTTGTGGGGGGCGCTGTGTGGAGCGGCCACGGATGAGTTATTGGCATCGCTATCGGAAGTGGGATCCTGGGTGGGAGAAGACCCGTTGATGGGCTGCTCGATTTGCTCCTGGGGAGCTGGAGATGAAGAAATTTCGGCAGACATTGTTATGAGAGCAACTATAGTGAATGGGATTAGCGGTGGTTCACCTCTTTTAGTCCGGAGGTGAGAAAATTCTTTAAAGAGGGATGAAAGCAGCAATAGAAACGCCAGATAGATGGCGAAGACGGTATATCGAAGCAACGCTGGGAGAGGGGCAACGAGGGGTTTACAAACGCTTTGAAAACTGTGCGTAGATAACCTAAAATCGGTTAAGGAATTGTGTTTGTTTGTTTTGTTTTGGTTAATTTCCCTTGCTGTTGCTAGTGGCCAGGAGAAAGGTGAGCATGAGAGGTTTGATTGTCAAAAGATCGCGAATGTCCAATGACCAGTGAGGGCAGAAAAACCAACCGCAAAGATACTCGCAAGCTAATTTAAAATGCTTGTAATTCCTTTCTTTTCCCTGTATAGACAAGAATGGGGTACGGGGTCAGGGGCCTCAAGTCACGCTTTCCCCGTGAAATGTGGTGTGGTGAGCAGTGATGGTGGGGTTTCGTGAAACAAAAGGATTGGAAAGAGAACGAGGGGTGATAGGGAGGGAGAAAAGGGCGACTTGAGATTCAAAAAGGGTTTTTTTTTTGAGTGGTTAACAGGAAGGGTTTTTTGAAAGATTTTCTATTTTTTTTGTGTGGGGTTTTAGAAGGAAGAGGGGAGGGTGTCGAAGGTTTTATTGGAAGCCAGGGTGTCGTTGTCGGTGGTGGTCTTCTTCAAGGAAAAAAAAGGTGAGAGAGAGGAAGATGATAAGAAGCAAGAGAAAAAGCGGCAGCAAGAACGGGAATGTGTAAGTAAGCGGGACAGGAACCTTTGTGTGAGGCAGTCTTGTGTAAATCTTCACACAAAAAAAAGAACCTAGGGGGCAAAAAAAAACACCCAGGCCAAAGTACAAAAGAAGGTCACGGAAAGGGTGATCCCGTGGCGGCCGGATGTGGCGGGTGCTGCTCTCCTCAGCCACGTGAGCTTCCGGACGACCACATCCCCATTCTATCATACCACGATACCGTATCCTCAACAACCTTTTATGTATATATTCTACCGTATTTTACGGACTGGTATCTAATATTCAACAGGATAATCGGTTAGAAAATATATAGTAGTGTAGTATTGTGGTATATATGTATATATTATATATATTTACTAGTACGCCGTTAGAAATTATTTACAAATAAATACCAATCCTTTATGTATTTCCACTATAATATTATTTCAATCTTCAATGTAATTTCCCGGGACCCCCAATTATTCCACCTGAATCACTCGTTCATTAAGTTCGTCTGGAATGAAGCAGGCTGAACAGCTGCATGATAAGGGATCCTTATGACCAGAGCTACTGTAATACGGTATTGGCTCCCCCTCACACGGTGTACAGGTATGTCATCATCAGCGAAAGTACTCCACCGTCATCCTCTCTTCTATAATACTAGTACCACGATATTTCAGAAGGCCGGTGATGGTGTGTTTTTGAAAGAGAAACCGCAAAGGTGTTTTATATAAAAGGTTTCGCACCGCAGCCCTTTAATGCACATCTCATTCTCTTGGCAACGTCAGAACAAATATCGCGCCGAGTTGAGAAATTCTAGGGATTCCCTTTTTCCACACCATTTTTTGTGTAGATATGGGTTTACACATGCCTGATGCACCGTACCATACCTGAGAGAGCCCAAAACGAGGAGATAAAGAAAGAAGGAAAAGAAAATAATATACATGATATCGGTGATCCCTCCGGAATCTAGAGAACGGCGATGGGGAACTTTATTTTTGAAGGTGCGACCGTTCTTCCAGGATTAATGATGACATTGGCACGCGATGCTACAGCTAATTTATGGACCTACTTTTATGTAAGCTCCAATGATAGGGATAGCATGCTAGAGGTTGCGTACCTGGCTCCTTTTTTCCCATGCTGAGCTTCTACCTTCGACAACAGCCACAACCTCATCCGCGAACCTTTCCGCAAACTCCAGCCTATCTTTCTTCTTATCCGCAGCCGCAGATATCCATGTCAACGCGAATCGTCTCCGCTGTCTCAAGCGTAGTGGGTATGGAACCGGTCGCTTGGTTCCTCCTCCACCCTTAAGCATTAAAATCTTGACTAACGGAGAGACAGAGTCAATCGCGATCTGAAGGTACTGGACTGGATCAAGTGGCAGTGTAGATAATGCGGGAGTTCCAGGAAGGAGTGGGGTACCTGCTCTTGGTTTTGGAGCAGGGCGAGTCCGTAAATTGGCAAGTATCTGGTCAACTAGCGACTCGGCTTTCGCTTTTCGACCTCCAATCATAATAAAGTTTATGACCTGCTCAAGTAATGTAGAATAGCGGTGTTTGAGGTGAGAACATGACGGAAGAGGAAGTTGCGGAAGAGGGTATTTAGCCCCGGGAATTGTCAAAGCAAAGGCATCAGGTGAAACGCGAGGCAGTGTAAGAGCAGTAGAGGAAACCGTGCCGGCAGGAGTATCGAAAGACAATGGATCGATCGGAGTTGCTGCAGTGGAATATTCTCTTTTTGTCCCGGGAATCTCATTCGAAACCTTGGACAAATTCTGTTGTCCGGTGGGGCTATTCTTTAACGTCTGACGCCAAGTTAGCAACTGCCAATCACCAACGGTCCAGAACCAGAGCCCCACCTCTCCAATCAGTGTCCCTTGCCCTAGGTCTAGGCTCTTCCCACCCATAATATCAACAGTTGCGGTGGCTTCCTCACTAACGTGCTGCAGGACATCCTGATTCGAGGAAACGGGGTTTGAGGGAGCTGGAGGCGGAGTACTTTTGGGAGTGAGGTTTCCTATCAATCTCGGGATCAATCGAGGAGTAAGCGGGGTGTGCCGTGGCAAGACACGAAGCTTAGATGGTTGAACGAATATTGTGCGTAGTGACATTTTTGTGGGAGGTTTAATGTTGGCAAACATTCCAGTTGGAAGTGCGGCTACAACGATTGGAGAGCTGAGGGCAGTTCAGTTTTTGTGTGTGTGCTGAGGACACAGGTGCTCGTGCGGTAGTTTCTCCTACCCTACTGTAGTGTGGCAGCAAGTCCTTCCAAGGAGACAAACAAGGATGGTGGCGGTAGGTGCAGGATTTGCTCGAGAGAACGATGGGCTTGCTCTGCCGGTAAGCGATGTGATCACAGGCCGTGAGAGGCCAGGGAGAGACCGTTTGACACATTAGGGTAGGGTTAAATTTAAATCCCAGGGGAAATTTGGGGGACGCAGAGCCTCCTGTCGCTGAATGAGTCTCTATTGTCATTGGTCAGAGCAGGGCAATACCGCACACCATGCCGCTTAACAACCGCTGTCTGAGCGATCCGGCGAGGCGGGGGTGGGCACGAAACAGCAGTACTCGGGGGTAGGCATTAGTCGGGCGCACTTCCAACACGGGCGGGATTTTTGCATAGGTGCCAGCACAAATTAGGAAATTTGAGTGATACCTCATGATCACAATTAGTGAGCAGCAGAAGTGGAGTGCACTTGGTAACCTCTTCCTATTTCTATTCATGCTGAAAGCTGGCCCGGGGATCCATGGCATCATTGGTTTGATTTTTGCCACTACCTATATTCATAATTTAGCACCCACTAGGATCTGACTTATTAAAGGATATGTTGTTGCAGGGCTCTCTAGGGGGTCTGTAGAGAAGATAGAGAAGGGGGCTGAGGTCGGAGTCGAAATCTGGCGATTAACTTAGGGGGGTGGTTACCCAGATGAGTAAATAAGCTATGGAGGTGTTGCCCGACTGACCCCAGTACTCGTCATGTCGTGACGTTTGTGAAAACGACCGGGCTTGCATTAGTGTGCATGAGGGTGCATTAACTGTGTTTGAGAAAGTGACCAATTAGAAGTTAACATAGTGTACATTAGTCAGGAAATAAATAAGAGACCATTAACACGATTAAGGGATGAGTAGAAGATACTGTAACTTCAACTTACTCTCAATTATCTTAAGAGATACTCAGAATGCCAACTCCACGAGGTGTAACAACATCATTGACGAAACGAGGATAAATTATGGGCTATGCCATGCTGGATGGTGCTCAAAAAATGACCTTAGAGCAAATATCAGCAAAAACCGGAGTTTTAATGAGCACCTGCTCCAATATCATCCGAAGAGCATAACAACGAGTCCAGGAAGGTGGCATCTCTGATCTTTGTACGATGGAGAATCTTGTTCCTCTGCCCACTTCAGTGAAAGGATCAAATGAAGCTCTAACAGATGTAGAAAAGAGTTACTTGGTTGATACAGCATTGAAAGATGCAGATCATTGTCGTATGACTTTCGCACAACTGGCTGAGGCTGGTAAGTTTGTATTTAAATCATAGATTTAAATTATTCTATTATATTCTTATTATATGTACATAGCTAAAAGAAAAATTAATATAATAGCCAATTTAGATATTAGCAGGCAAACAGTTTCCAAAGTACTTGCCGCAAACAAAATCTATCGCCGAAAGCCAATAACAAAACTAACACTCAGTCCAGTGCAGAAGGCAGCAAGACTTGCCTTTTGCCATTCATATTGAAATCATGACTGGAGACAAGTCATCTTTACAGATGAGTCTCACTTTGAGACCGGTAACCTCAATCACCATCGGGCTCGTGGTGTTTTACGGTGGGCTGGTGAGGTCTATAAACCCCAAAACATACAATGAAAGTTTGCCCAAGGGGCAACAGTAATGTTTTGGGGAGCCATTTTATATGGCAAGTCTGGTATGGTGTTTAAATTATTATTATAATTATTATTTCTATTACTATTATTACTATTATTTCTATTATCTTAATGTACATAAAGGCTAATCAAGTATTATTAAGGAAATGAACTTCCATACCATATGTATGCATCGCCGTATGAAACCTCCAAGCAGCGAAAGGATGCAGCAATAGTCCTACAAAGAGAACATGAAGCCGAAGTAGCAGAAAATACTAATGCTGTATTGATGGGATATCCAATTCCATTTCCAGAACCAGAGCTCAAGGTTTGAAAGGTTGATAGAAAGGGAGGGATAGATTGTTATATCTATCGTGGACAAATTTTAACTCCTCTCCTATATCCGTTTACTGAACAGGCCATACATGACTTTCCCAAGCGTGATATTATGATAATGGAGGACAATGCTCCTGCACATGTTCACCAGTATCATAATTTATGCCGGGGAAGATAAGGATATAAAAAGTTGGTTTGGCCTGCTAACTCACCGGATTTGAACCCTATCGAGACAATTGGGACTGAGCTTAAGGATAAGCTTCATGAGCAAATTTGTTAAGCATATAGAAATGCGACACATGTGCACAGACCCAAGGTAGGGTAACTACACACAAACATCTTATTACCTACACCCAATACCAATGATGCCTAAATGAAAGAGCCAAGAAAATCTTATTTGTGCTAAGCGCCTGGAGTTAGAAGCTCCAAAACCAAAACGATATACCTGTCCAGAGGGGATCGCTTACCTGCACATACACGATAAGCGATACAAAGTTAAAGTCTTGTTAGACTCGGATCCAACGTATTCCTTATAAAGAAGGACCTAGTTGAAGACCTTCGCGTTCCTACAGTAGAACGCAACAATGCAGTTGATATCTGAGGCTTTGATGGATCGTCAGCCACCTCAGGAGGGAAGTGTTACACTCTCCCTATTAAATTGGAAATAGGAAAAAATTGACACATCTCTGAAGTGTCGTGTGAAGTGGCTGAGGCTGGTCACCATAGAATGATAATTCTGATTAGTTGGTGGCATTGTGAACACTCGGTATCTCACATAGAAGATGCAGAAAATTGGACCTTCGCAGCCAAAAGTTGCGAAAGCTGTGTGGAAGAAGATGAAGGGATAGCGGATATGTTCGAATATGACGAATCTGTCACCTGGAATCCTAATACTTGCCGGATCAGAAGGATTGGAGTCAAAGAAAATACGGTAGAACTCGAATCATTACCAAAGGAATACTGGTATTACAAACATTTGTTTGAAGCCCAGACAGCAGAAAACCTAGCTCCAAGGCGGACATGCGATCACGAGATCAAGTTGATCCCAGGATCAACCCCCTCCTGGGGACCGATATATCCACTATCCGAGAAACAGCTTAAGGCTTTACAAGAATACTTGGAGACAATGATCAAATAAGGAAAGATTATACGAAGTCAATTACCTGCAGGAGCACCTATATTATTCGTACCTAAACCAGATGGCAGAATACGCCTAGTTGTGGATTACCGAAATCTAAATAAGATTATAATCCACAACAAACATCCCCTTCCACTTATGTCCGAACTCAGAGATAGAGTAGCCAGCACAGAGATCTTCATCAAGTTAGACCTTAAAGACGGTTACTATTTGATTAGGATAAATGAAGACGATGAATAGAAGACGGCATTCCGTACAAGATACGGACATTATGAATATAAGGTTATGGCTTTTGGATTAGTTAACACCTCAGCAACTTTCCAAGATATGATGAACCAAGTATTGAAAAAATACCTTAATGTTGGAGTCGTGTGTTATCTCGACGATATTCTCATCTACTCAAAGGATGAAAAAGAACACACCGAAGCTGTCAAAAAGGTTTTACAAAGTCTGTCACACTTTCAATTAGCGATATCGCTAAAGAAATTGACTTTCCATGCCACGGAGGCAGAATTCCTTGGCTATATGGTACCAGTCAATGGGGTGTCTATGAGCACCCATAAGGTGGAGTCCATAATGGTCTGGAAAGCAACTAAGTCCATTAGAGAAGTACAAGTCTTTAATGGATTCGCTAACTTCTACCGACGATTTATTAAAAACTTCTCGGCCATTTACAAACCCATAACTGAGACATTACAAGGAAATCCTAAAAATTTCAAATGGGGAGTTGAGCAGGATAAGGCTTTTGAAGAGCTAAAACACCAGTTCACAACAGCCCCCATACTATATCACTTCTTCCCAGAAAGAGAAACGGTAGTGGAAACTGATGCTAGTGATTTCGCACGCGGTTGCGTTCTTTCTCAATATTTTGAGAAAAGGTTCCATGCAGTAGGTTTCCATTCGCGAAAATTAAATTCGGCGGAGCGCAATTATGAGATTCATAATAAAGAACTCCTCACAATCCTGGAACCATTTAAAAAATGGAGACACTACTTGATCAGGACGGAAAAACCGATTACAGTTTTTACCAACCATCAAAATCTACAATACTTGCTCACCTTGAAAGTCTGGAGCGGCCGTCAAATTCGATAGGCTCAGAAGCTAGTTGAATACAATTTTCGTATTGTCTAATATCCAGGCACTAAGGGTGGAAAGCCTGATATATTAAGGGGACGGCTGGTGTACCGTCCTGAGAAGGGAGCTACGCATGGTAAACAGAAAATTTTGAAAGAAGAAAATTTCTTGGTATCACTGGTAGCGAGGGTAGGTGATGAAGGAGAAGACTAGGATGGAGATAAGGATTTAGATTTCAAACCTTGAAGAGGTGGAAAGGAGGCCGTGATTAGGGTCAAGAGATTGAGCAAAAAAGCATACGTGCCAACAAAGGGCTCAAGAATGGTGGCAGGACATGACCTATATGCCATAGAGGATGACATTGTCCCCAAATATGGACAAGCATTGATAAGTACGGGTATAGCTGTGGGGCTACCGGAAGGAACCTATGGAAGAGTTGCCCAGAGAAGCGGATTAGCAGTCCGAAGCGGAATCTCCACTGGCGCAGGAGTAATCGATGTGGATTATCTCGGCAAACTCAATGTCGTACTTTTCAACCATAAGGATGTGGACTGCAAAATAAGAATGTGGGATCGCATAGCTTAACTAGTGGTAGAAAAAGTCAACACCTCAGACAGGATGGAAGTAGAGGACTTGGAAGATAGGGAACGAGGAACCGGAGGATTAGGAAGAACCTATATAGCGACAAGATCCTTGATCGTTAAGGAATAGGAACCTAGTATCAGCTACCTACAGGCATCAGCTGAACACAACGAACATTGGTATGATATTTCAGAAGTACCTGAAAAAGTTCTAATGTCAAATGCTATTGTCCTGCAAAAAGGTATGAAGCAGTGCAATCCTGAGTTCCTAGACGAGATACAGGGAGCTGTCGAGTCAGACGCAGCTTGGTGACAATGGAGGGAAGAACTCATTAGATTACGAGACGAAGGAGAGGATTTTCCCTAGGACTGGACCTTAACCGATGATCTGCTCTATTATAAGCAAAAACTATTTGTACCAGATAGACAGACACTATACACAAAGATCGCAGAAGGATGTCACGATGCAAAAGTTGCATGACATTTCGTATAGGAGAAAACATTGGAGATTATTATGTAGGACGTCTACTGGAAAAGGCTTGCGGCATGGATCAATGACTACGTACGATCTTGCGATGAATGCCAACATAGTAAATCGCGTAGACACCCTAAGTATGGATTATTGTAACAATTGCAAATACCTTATACGGCATGGGCGTTCATCTCAGTAGACTTCATCACACAACTACCAGAGTTGCAAGGATGCATTCAGATAATGGTAGTAGTCGAGCGTTTCATGAAGATGGCACATTTCATCAGACTACAAACAACGGCGACAGCGAAAGATGTCGCAAATGCATTCCTGAAATAAGTATGGAGGCTGCACGGTCTACCAACTGAAATCATCTCAGACATGGACTCAAAGTTTGCAGGAGAATTCTGGGAATCACTATGCAAAGCGCTGCAAATTAAGCGAACAATGTCAATGGCATACCATCCTCAAACTGACAGACAAACTGAACGAACCAACCAAGTGCTGGAAGGTTACCTTTAAAGTTTTGTCAACTATGATCAGGATGACTGGTATCAGCTACTACCGCTAGCTGAACATGCTTATAACAACTCCGCAACCAACACACATGGGATGTCACTGTTTCATGTGAACTACGGGTTCCATCCACAGACAGAGTGGATGAAAAAGTGTGAAGCTCAAAATCCAGGAGCAACACTTTATGCGAACTGGATTAAGATGATACATGAACAAGCCGGGGAGTCAGTAGAAAAGACACGGGAAGGAATGTCAAAATATTATGACCGGAATGCACGACAACAGCCCGACTTCAAGATCGGGGACAAAATAATGTTAAATGCAAAAAACATTTGAACTTGACGGAAATCAAAGAAGCTAAGTCCAAAGCCATATAGTCCTTTTCAAATCATAGAGAAATGTGGACCGCGAGCCTACAAGCTCAACATATCCAATCGGTGGAACATTCATCACGTATTCCATGTTGCCCTATTGGAACCCTACCGCAAGTCACTGTATGACAATCGTCAGCAACCTCCTAGAGAGCCGGAAAACATCGAGGGCGATCTACAATGGGAGGTTGAAAAAATAGTTAAAAGCGAAATTTATTCTTACAGGAAACGAGTACGCGGCCGCTACCAAGAGAAGAGGGAACTGTGGTACTACGTCAAATGGCAAGGGTGTTCAGAAGATGAGAACACATGGGAGCCTACTACCAGTATGGAAAACGTGGAGGAAGTTGGGGAGAGTTTTTATAATGAAAATCTGGACATGCCAGGAAGGGCAGAAGTAAGATAGTGAGGAAAAGGTTTTCTACTGTGGCCAAGTAAACGCGGGAGGTTTTTCACCCTGACTACACTGAGTCTTAAAATGTACTTAGAAGAAAATTATAAAAGGTTATAAAGGCATTCGAGGCGAAGCCTGGTAGGAGGGAGCTCATGTTAGGCATATGGAAATGCGAGACATGTGCACAAACCCACGGTAGGGTAACTGCGCACAGACCCTCAATTTACCGGAGTGCCAACACCCCCCTCTGGCCCCCTTATGGGGCCTGCACGTCATTAGCGAGATTTCGAGAGTTGCGTCCCATAACTAAAAGGTCACATCAATGAAGCCCACTTCATAACACCGTATACGTCGCCGCCGTCAGTCTGACCACATGCTGTTCGCAGAATCTATAAGAGGGGAACCTTGGTGACATCTGGGAAGTGGAACGGAAGATATCCGTCGCAGGTGCATTGAGATAGTAGGCTGCAAGGTTAGGCTTCCTAAACTCTGGGCCGAAGGTGACGGGACGTTTTCGGAGAAATACTCCAAGAGGATATCCCAATAGCCGAGGCTATTAGGGGTATACCTAATCAACCCATACCCTTCTGAGATCAGCTGTAGGTTGGTTGGTCCTAGTAATAGGACCCCTCTACGGAGGCCGGCAGACCAAGGAGAAGCATGCTCAGAAAGGAAGACCCAGATTAGTCAGAGTCCCTTGAAGCGTTGACACGTTAAGCTCAGACTTGCGATTGGCACTAGGTGGCCCGGCTTGAACTTGATCACTTCATGACTGAAGAGACCACTGGAATGATAGTCAACCAGACCAGAGTAATATAATAGTCTGTGCAGATATCTAAGTTGGAGGCCACTGTTTGGAATAACGAATAGCGCAGTCATCTCCATGGAGGAATACTATTCAGGGTCCGCAAAAGGGTGTGATAAGTTTCTGGGTCAAACAGTGTTCGCACTTATCAAGATTCTCGACGTTTGCGTATAAAAATCTGAGTGGTACTTCGGAGGCAGAGTAGTTAGAAGTAGTCCATGAACACTCAGACCCGGGATATAGATATCGCAGTGCCTCCCGAGCTTTACCGACATCATCAAGCAACGGCGAAGAGATCTTATCAATATAATATTGTTTTACGCTTTAAATCTTTACCTTACCTTACTTTATCGAGATGAGCCTTCCTCGACAGATTCTCTGATCAAATATTTTGGGCCTACTTCCTTCAGTTATATACTTCAGTTTGGCGTCCGCCTAACAAAATTGGACCTCGAATGACAGCTCGTGAGATTCGAAGAGTGCTTGAGCAAGTAAGTTTTATTAACCTTTAATTTATTTTCATTTTTATTGATATTGTACTTAATCATTTTCTTTAATATTACAACCAGGAGTGGAGGAACTATTCACAAGAGCGAGTAAATCACCATATTGAATCAATGTCATCTCGAATTGAAGCCTGTATTGCAGACAATGGGGGGAATAATTTCAATTTCTAGCTGTCATATTTCCTATTTCCTCTCCACTTTCCCTCCCCCTTTCCTTTTTTTTCTCTTTTTTTTTTTTTCTAAACTCTCTTGTATACTGTTTGCCAGCTTTAATTGTCGCTGTATTTACACCTCAAAGTCTACGATACTCTGATCACTGTATCTACCCCTTGCCATTTCAACCAATAATGATTGTTTACCCCTATCCCAATGTAGCTTCATGCACCCTAATGTGCACTAATGCACGCTAATGTAAGCCCGGTTATTTTCACAAATGTCACGACATAACGAGTACCTGAGTACTCAGATATAGAAGTAAAAATCGAGTACGGAAGGAATCCTGATATTGCCGAGAAGTAGTGAGCTGGCTAGAATAGCAGAAAAGATTAGCACACCCATATGCAGAAGAACCTGAATCCAAGATTGGCAGATGTAATATGAAGATATCTGTCTGATATTAGAATAATAAAATGAACAAAACCTGTTTCTTGGACAAGTCACTTGTAAAATATAAAAGTTTAATATTGTTGTAAGTGAATTCAATACAGCACTTACCAATACATACAACAAAAGCTTTCTTTCTAACATTCCATGCCATGCAAATGACCTGCTCTCATATGATCAAATCATACTTGAGTAGTAGTATAAGAAGTACTGTGAGTACAACTAAAGGGGTCACTAACATTTCCTTTGATGATTATATTCAATGGCATGACTCTCAATATTGTGCTACACTAGTATCACATGGCAGAAAAAAAGGTTCGGGGGCTGGTCTAAATACTGCTTCTAATATGTTAGTAAGATATATAAGTATGAAATTACTGATGTGAAAACAAGGCAAAACTAAGAAGTGAAAAGAATTGAGAAGTAGAAGAGAGAAAAGCAACAGCAGAAGTAGCAGTAGAAGTAGAGGCAGAAAATAGGAAGCCAGTGACAAAATCTTTTTTTTACTATACTATAATACCTACCAAATATGGTGTGGTTAGTTGTGTTAGTGGGGAGAATGGATATATCATCAGCTGCAGCAGGTGTTCAATATACTAATAGTAAGTCCCTATCAACCTGTTTATAGTACAGATATAGTGAATTATTGGAATTATTATTCCACTAGTGGGAAACGCATATTTACAGCTCTAGTTAAATGGCACCTTATCGAAACTACTACTGCCAGTGCCTATATCTATTGACTTCCTGTATCTGATGTGGTAAAGCAAGTGGAGATTGAAGTATTTGATCACTTGCTTGGCTGAATTTTTCAAAGCCAGCACTATTAGTATCATATTACCAGAGTTGAGTTATTTCTTACAACTGTATTTAAGCAGAAAGATCTTGATTGAGGCCTACAATTTAAAGGTTGGAAGAAGGATAATTGAGGTAATATGTTTTTTTCTAACGAGGCTGCTTTCAACTGTAAGCAGTTGTCAGAAATAATTTGAATAACCTGAAAACAAAGTGAACAAAATGATGAAGACAGTCTAGCATCAAAATTCCAAAAACTCGTAAGAGTTATAGTTTGGAAAAATATTTGCAGTTATTAAAAATTACAACTAGTTCTTTGAGAGATGGAAAATAGGAGAAAGATCTTATCGGAGCTCTATATTCAGTATATTATTCATCTGGTCCTGTGTTTTTATCAGCAAAAAGAAACTCGTGCATCTGGTATGTTGTGTGAATCAGAGACACAGAACACCAGAACGTGAACTGCTGTTAGATATCCTACCTATCTCTTGTATCTGGGAGTACCGCTGCGACAGGCAACAACTCTTAGTTAGCCGTTGAGTGGAATGTGATACTTCTCTCGTATTGTATATAACCTTGACTGAATCTAATCTTCTATCAAGACTCTGATTATTATTCTTAGACCGCGGTCTACGTTCCTTGCTTGAACGCTAATAATCAGATCGTATCTTGATAGAACTCGCGAAGTGGTAGAATAGATTCTATTCTTAATAGTATGGGTAAGAAAGTATAATAGGTGGTTGCGTGAAGAACTAACTACCAGGCTCTACCGGCCTCCTTTTATAGTCCTTCACTCAACCCGCTTATAAATCAAAACAACTATGAGTCATAATCCGTGACTCATGAAAAACATCATATGACCGCATCATTGGTCATGTGCATAAACCACATGATCTCTAAACAGATCATGTG
>JACCEG010000012.1:634181-657096 GCA_014065205.1 Tuber brumale
CTCGTGCGCTGCCCCCATGACCTCTTAATAGGTCATGTGCGTGAAAGTAACATATAACAAATGAAACCCCATGACGAATATCCTCGACATAGTGCAAACGTCTCATTCCACTACCTGCCGGAAACATCTCCTTCCACTATCTGCCACAGAACTGTGACAACTGCAATTGAGGATGTTAGGTAGTGTAGCAACCATGCCCAGAACTCAGCCATTGAAGTGAAGGATGTACAGGATACAACCATGTGTAGTAACCAAATCTGTAGGGGACACAGGATGCAATCAAACGTAGCAACCAAATCTACATAAGATACAAGACTCAATCAGGCATAGCAATCAAATATCAGAGATGTATTCCGATATCGCTCTGGCGTTTGGAGCTTGTAGTATCTGCTAGCTTACCAGATTTACAAGATACAAGGGTGTAACTCACAATGCTGACATAGGTTACACTTGGCAATTTACAATATCTGTCCACAAAAATTCTCTTTATTATGGTACAAGAATCTTACAAAAGCTAATATACAGAAACAGAGAGTATGAAAGATAATATAAGGAAACAGCAAGTATGAGAGAAGTAAAAGACATAACAGCATAAAGCTCAGTGTATATGGGTGCCAAGTAGACATTCTTTGCACTGTTGGAAAGCTGGCATTGGGTATATCTAGGTGTCAAAATATTGAAAGCTGTATCACTGGGGATCTGCAGGAATCTGGTTTTAAAGTCAGCAGTTAGTCAAAGCCTCACCTGAGAATTCCACTTCAATAACAGCCTGTAATTCCGTGGATAGTTGCATCGAATAGATACTCTTATTAGGAATATGGAAATTAGAGACCAGTACACTGACCTCTCAGTAGGGTAACTATGTATAGACCCTCTATTTGCTGGAGTCAACACCCACCTCTGGCCTGCTTATGGGGCCCACATGTCATGAGTGAGATTTTGAAAGTTGCGTCCCATAACTAAAATGTCACATCAATGAAGCCCACTTCATAACACTGTGTACACTGCCGCCATCTGTCTGGACACATGCCGTTCAATGGATATATGAGAGGGAACCTTTGGCAACATCTGGGAAGTGAAATAGAAAGTTTCCGTTAGTGGCCTATTGAAATAAAAGGCTTCAAGGTTAGGCCTTCGAATTATGAGCCAAAGGTGACAGGATGTTTCCGGCGAAATACTCAGAGAGGATATCCCAGTAGTGGAGGCTATTGAGGACATACCAAATCTACCCAAACCTTTCTGAGATCAGCTGTAAGTTTGTTGGTTCAAGTAATAAGACCTCTTTGTGGAGGCAGGAAGACCAAGGGGAAGCATGCTGAGACAGGAAGACTTAGATAAGTCAAAGACCCTTAAGATACTGACACATTGGGCTTTGACTTGCGATTGGCACTAGGTAGTCCAGCATGAAACTAATCACTTCATGACCGAATAGCCCACTGGAACAATAGTCCACAAGACTAAAGTAATATAATTGTCTATGCAGATAGCTAAGTTAAAGGCTTCTGTTTGGTATAACAAATAGGACAGTCATCTCAATGGAGGAATACCATCCCATAACTGTGAATGGATATGAAAAGTCCGTGGATCAAACAGTATTCACACTTACAAGATTTTGGACATTTGCGTAATAAAGCCAGGGTAATACTTCAGAGGCATAGTAGTTAGAAGTAGTCTATAAACACTCAGACATGAGATATAAATATCAAAGTCCCTTACAAGCTTTATGGATATTATCAAGCAATGGAGAAGAGATCTTGTAAACATACAATTATTTCATGCTCTAAAATCTTTACCTTACCTACTTTATCAAGACGAGCCTTCCTCGACAGATTTTCCGATCAAAGATTTGGCCTATATCTCTCAGTAATACTAGAGTTTGGCATTTGCCTAATAGTATATTGATAGTTCTCCTGTTACCTAGGTTCACTATATGAACTACGAGTTCACCTCAAACTCCACCATCTGCGCTTACTTCTGTTATATTTTTGAGACACCTTAGTGTCCCATTCATGTTCGTACATTTGAAGAAATATTTGATACAGAGCTGTTAGAAATCAAGTTTATCGAAACCTCTGAACACAGGTAGTTCACAATACCTTTCAGGATCCCAATAAGTGATCAATTTAATCGTGGATATCGTACCTGGAAGGGCCCAAACTTTGTGTAGAATTCGACCGAGTCATAAGACTTTGTCGAGTACAGTACCAAGTACTCTGATAATTAGGTAATGTGCACATTTGGCCTGGGAAAATCCAATCCTTCGACTTGGGCCTGAAACCTATATATGTACTATGAGTACAATTTAAACCTTCAGAAAAAGGAAATAAAGGTTCTAAACGCAGAATCAGATCGCCTCAACCCTTCCATACTATCTCCAAAAGAATACCTGTTGAACCACCTACAATTCATCAAACTCATCAAACCCTTTAGAGGAGAAAGAGAGTATTTGCATAAAGTACCAGACCCAGAACCAAATGGCACAATGTTAGGATCAGATCTATCCAACAAACCTTCTGACAAAATGGCAGAAATATCGAAATGTTCGAAAGGACCAAGACAGATTACTGATGGAGAATTGATTGATACTAGACCCGATATCTCTAATGACAGGAATTCGGCCTAGTTTGCCCATGTCTCCTTCTCAAGTGATGCCCCATATTTTAGTCAATCTCCATCCCGTACCCCATAATTTCGAAGGGTAACAGACATCCCTACAGGCTCACAATTGTCCACTATATTCAGCATGCACTATATATCAATTTCAAGAACCCCTAAACCATTAATGGAACATGAGGCCAACTTAAAATATTTGGTCAAACAATTAGGGATAGCTCTCGCACGAATACGGTAAGATATTGATACTTCTATTGACTCACCCAACATTGCCTTTAATAGACTCATTGGCACAACTCAAGAAAATGTACTAAAGTTGATGGAAGTACAACAGAAGTTGGAAGAAGGTCAGGACCTGTATGGCAATGAGATAGCCATCTTGTTAATCTAATTGACTGTGGTAGAGTCAGAGGTAAAGGATATACAAGTAGCTATAATATACAATGTGGTAGTAAAACTGGCCAAACAGGATCAGTGGCAATAAGCCCATAAAAATGTAACTACCCAGTTACATAGTAGTCTAGGTCAGCAAGGACAGAAAGCCCTTCGCATGTAACAAAACTGTTGGAAAATTTGTTTTGGTACTCTGTAACGAGTTTAACCTCTTTTGAGATCAGACAGTAGAGCAAGATAAAGGCTTCACAGCATAATTAGTAGAGAAATATGATGCTATGAAAAAGCAATATACGAACATCCGAACTTTGCAATGAGACTAAACCTAAATGACTGTAGACACCTCAGAATCTATTAGAACATTGGTAAAGGCTATAAATGAATTAGTGGATAGAACAAAGGAACCTACAAGACCGGTTCCCACACTACTACATACAGTCCGACAATAAGAAAATAATGAAGATTACTACTCTCCACTGACCAAGAGATAAAAGAGAAAGAGTAAGGAAGCTGCTGATGCAGACCCTTCAGGGGTACAAGGAGAAGATCTGGATGGTTCAAATGATAACGACGATGATGATGATCATAGTAAAAGGGGACAAAGGAGAGAAAGTCCAAGCCATAGTCGGTGAGGACAAACACCAGATCCGTCTGGTATGGCAGAAATACTTGCCAATGCAATAGCACTAAATATTAAGTAACCATCTGAACCACCACAATTCTTAGAGGCCAAGTCCATAGGGAACATATATGTCAGGATAATAGACTATACAGACTATTTTAAAAGAAATGCGTGGATCAGGCAAAATGCTAGAGAACGAGTCATCTACGTGCTTAATTGTATATAATGAGGCATAGTACTTCCTTAAACTATCTGGTACAGGAATGCTATGGACAAACATCAGGGGGAAATACCGCAGCCAGAATTGGCTACACAGACATGATTTGAATATAACATGATCAAATGTTTCACCACAGTTGAAGCGGAAAGACAAGCACTTGAGGATATGCAGTTGGTGAAGTACAAGGGCAGCATAGAACTATTCCTAACATTCATGCGGAATGTAAATATTAGAGCACAAATGATGAGAGAATCCTGGAGAGAAGAAGTTGAAAACAAACTTGGAAAACAAATCATCTGCAGGTTGTCTGCTATTAATTACAATATTAGTCAAGAGTGGAAAGAAACGCTTGTGGTATGTGGTCAATTAGAAGAAGCTCTACTCGCCAGAGAAAAGCTTGCAAGAGACCAACTACATAAGCTGCAACCAGTCCAAGAGGTCAAAAGAGAAGATCGATGGGAGTATAAACAAAAATGACAAAGAACAAACAAACTATATGTCAAGGGAGGTAAAGCCCCACCACGAAAGCAAAAGTACGACAATGAGTCAGAAAGGTCAAACAAGAAGGTGTGAGGTGTGAGGAGAGCAACTCTCACAAACTTCGACCAGGATCATACTATCATCCCGCAAAGTGGGATAGATACGCAGAAATGGAACAAGCATTGCATATGTTGTGGAAAGAAATACTACACTTATTAGACATATGGGAGATATGTCCATATATCGGCAGTAACTATCAGTTTAAGAGTTAGATAAAGAGGAATTTGTCATGCAAGATCAGCTATCGTAAAGCCTAAAATAGCAAGGAGAGTTGCTGCCATCCAGCAACTACCCCGAGTGAATAGGATCTAGGGACTGGGAGAGGATGAAGAACTGACTTGGGCCAGTTCACAATGCAGCAGCGGTGACGGCATTTGGGTAGCCAGTGTCTAAATAGAACTGGAATCAAAATGGAACTCCAATTTGGCGGATTGTATAGGGTACCAACCACAATGGGAATTAGGTAGTCCGTGTGCGACTGTGGCAATTGAAGACTCAAAATGATCAAAGTAGCGTGAAGCAGTTTCTCCTTTCAAGATTAAAGCAAGTAGGCTCCAAGTGAAGAAACCCTATGTGGGACTTGAAAGCTCAAATACAAGAAATTAATATATGGAGAGTGTTGACCAAAAGAGAAGATAGTAACATACCCACATGACCTGGGAGCCAACAATACATAGTTCCTCGAGTCACCTGGTGGCTGCCCTCTAGTCATGTACAAGCAAGTTACTATACCAAAAAGGTTAGAACATAGTAATACAAGATATACTTGATAATAATACCAACAAAAAGGCAACCAAAGTGCGCCATTCCACCTGCCACACAAGTTTGACTTGCATTATACATGTGTACAACTTTGCCATCTAGCTAGAGCATGAGGTAGGGATGTACTGCTTTGGTGCACAGGGCGTCTCTGAGGTAGCTGGATGTATGAAACGAAAACTTAAAGAAAAGCATCGGTGAAAATGGGAGCCCCAAACTAGGAGAGTAAAATGGCTAATAACTGCAGGAAAATCTGCTATAAGCCTAGGTCTGATGTTTGAGGAGAAGGTATCCAGCCTGAGGACTGATCACGCGCAATGGCATATTGGTAAAATGCCACTTAGTATGTAGACCCAGATTCTTAGACCTAATAATTACTAGTTTATCTCAGGAGACCTCAGGGGTCAAAAATACGCGTAGAGTTCATTATGGAGTAGGGCAGGACAGGTTTTGCCCTACGGTGTCCCACCATTATGCGGGCCTGGGGGGGGATGTTTTGTTGGCCACCCTTGAACCGCCCCCATATCTTGCCCCCCACTCTGCTCTTTCTCTAGACAGGAACCCATTACTTCTCACCTAAATTTACCGCGGGCCAATCAGGGGTACGGGTAGTGCGGGGCCTCTGGTGGGCAATGGGGCAGCGCAAGTGTCAAAAAACACCCCGCCCCGGGCCAGTGAGCAGGCCAGGGCATGGAATAGGGCTGGGTTCCAGTGTCTTTCAGTGCTCTAGTAGCCGGATAATGAACAATAACTATAGGGGCATAGTTATAAACATTCGGTTACCTATACCCAATACCAATCATGCCTGAACAAGTAAAACCAAGGAAAACTGAGTAGTGCTAAGCTAGTGGAATTAGACACTTCAAGAGTGAAATAATGCATCTATCCAGAGGGGATCACTTACCTCGATATACTCGATTAGCAATATAAAGTTAAAGTCTTATTAGACTTAGCATCCAATATGTTCCTCATCAATAAGGACTAAGTGGAAGACATTCATGTTCCTATAGTTGAACGCAACAAAGCAGTTGATATTTTAGACTTTGATAGCATATCAGCAGCCACAGGAGAGCCGAGTTATACTGTTGAACAGATACTAAACTCTAGTATCAAAGAAGGATGTAGGCCAAATCTTGTATCGGAGGATCTGTCGAGGAAGGGTCATGTCGATAAAATAGGTAAAGTAAAGATTTGAAATGTAAAACAAATTTTGCTTTAATAGGATCTCTTCTCTATTACTTTATGATATTGGTGAAGCTCTGGAGGCATTACCATATTTATATTCTGCAGCTGAGTGTTTGCAGACTACTTCGAACGACGATGCTTTGGAAGTACCACTCTGCTTTTAATATACAAGCTGTCCAGAATCTTATAAGTGTGAGCACTGTCTGATCCTGAAACTTATCACACCCTTTTGCAGTTACATAATAGTATTCCTCTATTGAGATGAGTGTGCTATTTGTTATACCAAACTATGGCCATCAACTTAGTCTTCCGCATAGACTATTATATTACTTCAGTCTTGTTGCCTATTATTCTAGCAGTCACTTATGTCATGAAGTGATCAGTTTCATCCTGAGCCACCTACTGCCAATCGCAAGTCTATACACAAGGTGTCAACATCTTAAGGGTCTCCGACCTATCTAGGTCTTTCTTTCGGAGCGTACTTCCCCTTGATCTACCTGCCCACATAGATGGATCCTATTACTAGAACCAACCAACTTATTGCTGATCTCGGAAAGGTATGGGTGGATTTGGTATGTCCTCTATAGCCTTCACAGCTGGGACATTCTCTTTGAGTATTTTGCTGAAAACATTGCTTCACAATGGGCTCATAGTTCAGGATGCCAAACTTTGAAGCCTATTATCTCAATGTGCCTCCCACAGATTTCTTCTATTCCACTCCCCAGATATCACCAAGGGTGCCTTCCCATATACCCTGCGAACAGCATGCAGCCGGCCAAACAGTGGCGATGTAGAGGGTGTCATTAACAGGGCTTCATTCATGTAGCATTTTAGTTATAGGACACAACTCTCAAACTCTTGCTAATGATGTGCGGTTCCCATAAGGGGGCCAGATAGGAGTATTGGCTTTAGTAAATCGAGGGTTGGTACACAGTTACCCTACTGTGGAGTCTGTACCCTTTTTTGTCTCACATTACCATATGCCTAACATGAGCTTTCTCCTACCACGCTTTGTCTCGAATTCCTTTATAAGCTTTATAATCTTTCTAAATGTATTTTAATACTCTCTATAGCTAGGATAAAAAACCTTCTATGTATACTTGGCCACAGTAGGAAAACGTTTTCCTCACTATCTTGCTATGGCCTTTCCTGATATGTTCGGATTTTCATTATGAAAACTTTCCACAACTTCAACAACATTTTCCATACCAGTAGCTGGCACCACTGTATTCTTAACTTCTGAGCACCCTTGCCATTTGATGAAGTACCACAGTTCCCACTTTTCATGATAGTGGCCGCTTACCCATTTGCTGTAAGAATGCATCACACTTCTTACGATTTTTTCAACCTCCCACTGTAGATTACCATCAATGTCTCATAGTTCTGTAGGAGGTTGTGGACAATTAGCATGAACTGATTTGCAATAGGGTTCCAGTAATGCAAGATGGAATACATGATGAATGTTCCCACAATCAGATTTGTTGAGCTCAAAGACTCGTGATCCTCAACTGTTGTCAAAATTTGGAAGGGTCTGTATAGCTTCGGACTTAGCTCCTTTGATTTCTATCGAGAGTTAATGTTTTTCGCATTTAAGCTTACTTGGTTCCTGCTTCTGAAGTCTGCTTGTTATCTAGCTTTTTCAGGCATATTCTTGCAAGATACATTTTGATTTCTTTTCACATGCTGCTCACGCTTGTTTATGTATCTCCTTAATACAGTTTGCATAGAGTATTGCCCGTGAATGTTGAGCTTGTCGCTACTTCCTCCACTCTGATTGTGGAAGGAATCCATAGTTTGATAAGAATGGCAACATCGTATGAGCTTTTGCGGTAGAATTGTTATATCCATATTCAGCTAGTAGTTGTAGCTGATACCAGTCATCCTGATTGTAATTGACAACAATTTGCAGGTATCCTTTCAGCACTGGATTGTTAAGTTCTATTTGTCTATCAGTTAGACGGTGGTATGCCATTGACATTCTTCGCTTAATTTCCCGCACTTTACAAAAGAACTTTCAGAATTCACCAGTGTACTTATAGTCCATATCGGAGATGATTTTTGTTGGCAGGCTATGTAGCTTCTAGAGCTTTTGCAGGAATGCATTAGAGATATCTTTCGTGGTAGCCAATATCAGTAGTCTGATTAAATGTGCCATCTTTATACATTTATTAACTACTACAACCATTATCTGAGGGCATTCTTGTTACTCTGGTAACTGTCTGACAAAGTCTACTAAGATGGAGGCTCATACTGCATTGGCTATTTGCAGTGGTTGCAATAACCTATACTTAGCATGTCTGGGCAATTTGTTATGTTTGCATTCATCACAGGATCTTACATAGTCATTGATCTATTCTGTAAGCCCTTTCCAGTAGAAGTCCTACAGATGGATTTCTGAGGTTTTTTCTTGTCCGCAATGTTCTGTAACCTTTGCATTGTGACATCCTTGCACGATCTTAGTGTATAGTACCTGACTATTGGGTATAAATTGTCTTTACTTATAATATAGTAGATCATAAGTTAAGGTTCAATCCTTACGGAAATCCTTTCCTTTATCTCGCAGCCTAATGTGTTCTGCCATCCTACCTCCAAGCTATGTCTATCTCGATAGCTGCCTGTATCTCACTTAAAAATTCAGGATTAAACTGCTTCATACCTTCTTGCAGAATAATGGCATTTGACATTAGAACCTTTTCCTGTACTTCTAAAATGTCGTTGCAATATTCATTGTCTTTAGCCGATGCCTGCAGGTAACTGATGCCAGGTTTCTGCTCTTTGACGATCAAGGATCTTGTTTCTATATTAGAGCTTCTGAATTCTTCGATCCTCTGTTCTGTCTCCTTCAAGTCATCCACCTCCATCATATCTGAGGTATTGATTTTTTCTACCAGCAGTTGAGCATTGCGATCGCCATTTCTTATCTGGGAGTCAATATCCTGGTGGTTGAATAGTATGACCTTGTATTCAGCGGCATGATTGGCATCGATTACTCCTGCTCCAGTGGAGATTCTGCTACGAACCACCAAGCTGCTTGTTAGAGCAATTCTTCCATAAGTTCCTTCGGGTAGCCCTACAGCTATCACAGTTTATACTAATGCATGTTTATATTTTGGGACAATGTTGTCCTCTATAGTATACAGATCATGTCTTGCTGCCAGTCTTGAGCCCTCTGTTGGCAAGTTTAGCATTTCCCTCAAACTCGTAACCTTAATTACGGGTTCCTTTCCACCTCTTCCTGGTTCAAAATCTAAATGCTTTTTCCCCTTGAAGTCTTCTCCTACATTGCCTACCCTCGCAACCACTGATACCAAGAAAGTTCTGGTTTCAAAATTTGCTTTTCGCGATTAGCAGCTGCCTCCACAGGGTGGTTCTCCAGTTGTCTGCTTAATGCATCAGGCTTTCTGCCAATTATGCATTTAGGCAGACGCTAAACTCTAGTATAATTCCCAGGACCTAGGATCAATATTTAATAGGAGAATCTGTCGAGGAAGGCATGTCTCCATTTAGAGGTAAAGTAAAGATTTAAAGTGGAAAAGAATTTTACATTGATCAAAAAAGTCCCTTTTCCATTGCTTGATGATGTCGGTAAAGCTCAGAAGGCACTTCTATATTAATATCCCGTGTCTGCATATTTACAGACTGCTTCTAACTACTATACCTCAGAAGTACCACTGTGGTTTTAATACCCCAAGGTCCAGAATCTTACAAGTATGAACACGGCTTGATTCTTAAACATATCACATCCTTTCACGGTTATGGAATAGTATTCCTCCATTGAGATGACTGGGCTATTTGTTTTATGAAGCAGCGGCTTTCAACTTAGTTGTCCGCATAGACTATAATATTACTTTAGTCTTCTTGACAATTGTTCCAGTAGTCTCTTTGGTCATCAAGTGAGTAGGTTCATGCTAGGCCCCCTAGGACCAATCAGAAGTCTGAGCACAACGTATTAATATATTATGGGTCTCTGACTAATCTACGTTTTCCATTCTGAGCATGCCTCTCCTTGGTCTATAGGCCTCTGTAGAGGGGTCTTATTACTAGGACCAACCGACATACAGCTGATCTCAGAAGAGTATGGCAGGATTTGGTATGTCCTCCATAGTCTCTACTACTAGGACATCCTCTTGGAGTATTTTGCTGAAAACATCCCATCACCTTTACCTATAGTTTAGGAAGCCTGACTTTGACGGCTACTATCTCAATAGAGCTCCCACAGACCTCTTCTATTCCACTTCCCTGATCTCGCCAATGGTCCCCTCTCATATATCCTGCAAACACCATGCGGTTGGACCGATGGCAGCAGCGTACATGCTGTTATGAAGTGGGCTTCATTGATTTGACATTTTAGTTACAGGATGCAACTCTCGAAATCTCGCTAATGACATGTGGGCCCTATAAGAGTACTAGAGTGGGGTGTTGGGCCTTTCGCAAATTGAGTGTCTGTGTCCAGTTACCCTACCATGATGTCTGTGCACTTGTCTCAGATGTCCATATGCATATTATGTGCTTCCTCGTACCAGGATGCCCTCGCATACCTTTATAACCTTTTATAATTCTTCTAAATATATTTTAAGATGTAGCGTGCGGGGGGTAAAAAACCTTCTGTATTTACTAGGCCATGCTAGGAAAACCTTTTCCTCACTATCTTATATCTGCCCTTCCTGGCATGTCCAGATTTCTATTATGAAAATTATCCAAAACAAACTCCTCATCCTCCACACCGATGGCTGGCTTCCGTGTGTTCTCATCTTCTGAATACCCTTGCCATTTGATGAAGTACTACTGTTCCTGCTTGTCTTGATAGCGGCCCTGTACCCGTTTCCTGTAAGTGTAAACCTCGCTTTTTACTATTTTTTCCACATCCTACTGTAGATTGCCATCAATACTCTCTGGTTCTCAAAGGGGTTACTAGCGATTGTTAGAAACTGATTCGCAGTAGGGTTCTAGTAGTACAACATGGGATATGGGATGGATGTTTCATCGGTCGGATATATTGAGCTTAAACGCGTGTGCTCCTCCTTTCTCCAAAATTCAAAAAGGACCATAACGCTTTGGACTCAGCTTCTTTGAGATCTGTCGCGTACGAATGTTCTTTGCCTTTAACATAACTTTGTCTACGATCTTGAAGTTGCGCTATTGCCTAGCTTTTCAGTCTTTATATTTCCACATTCCTTCCAGTATTTTTTCTAGTGACCCTCTTACTAGTTCATGTATTGCCTTAATCCAGTTCACATAGAGTGTCACTCCTGGATTTTAAGATTCATGCTGCTTCATCAACTCTGTCTGTGGATGGAATCCTTAGATCACATAAAATAGCAGCATCCCATGAGGGGTAGTTATGGAGTTGTTACAGGCATGTTCTGCTAGTGGTAGTAGCTGGTACTAGTCATTCTGATTATACTTGATAAAACTTCCGGGTATCTGTCCTGCACTTGGTTGGTACATTCTGTTTGTCCATCAGTTTGAGGGTGGTATGCTATTGACATCCTTCGCATAATTTCCTGTGCCTTGCAAAGGGATTCCCAGTATTCTACGGTAAACTTTAAGTACATATCCAAGATAATTACGGTTGGCCGGCTATGGAGCGTCTATACTTCTCACAGGAATCAGTTTCCGACATCTTTTGGCGGAGCCGATGTCTGTAGTACAATGAAATGTACCATCTTTGTGAATCGATTGCCTACTATGATTATATGAATGCATCCTTGCGACTCTGGTAGTTGTGTAATAAAGTCTACGAAGATAGACGCTCATGCTGTGTAGGGCATTTGCACTGGTTGCAATAATCTGCACTTAATGTGTCTAGGTGATTTGTTGTATTAGTATTCATTGCAGGATTGTACATAGTCGTTGACTCATTCTGCAAGTCAGTTCTTGTAGCGATCCCACATCATGATCTCTAAGGTGTTTTCTTGTCTGAAAGATCCTGCAACATTTGCATTGTGACATCCTTCTGCGATCTTGGTGTATAGTGCCTGACTGTTTAGTACAAATAGTCTTTGCTTATAATATAGTAAATTGTTGGTTAAGGTCCAATCCTTGAGGAAATCTTTTCCTTCATCTCATAGCCTAACGAGCTCTTCACTCATTCGCCTCCAAGCTGTGTCTGTCTCGATAGCTTCCTGTATCTCGGTTAACAATTCAGGATCAACCTGCTGTACCTCTTTTTGTAGAATTATAGCATTGGACATTTGAACTTTCCCCTGTACATCTGAAATGTTGAACCAGTGTTCGTTGTCTTTAGCTGTAGCCTGTAGGTAACTGATCGTAGGTTCCTGTACCTTGATGATCAAGGATCTTGTAGCTATATCGCTACTTCTGAATCCTGCCATCCCACATATTGAGTCTACCAAGTCGTCTACTTCTACCATGTCTGCATTATTGATCTTTTCTACCACCAACTGTACTATGTGATCCCCCATTTTTCTCTTGCAGTCTATATTCTTGTGGTTGAACAGTACGACCTTGACTTCGCCTGTGTAATTGGTGTCTATTGTCCTGACTCCTATGGAGATTGCTCTGCAAATCGCTAATCCGCTTCTTAGAGCAACTCTTCCATGAGTTCCTTAGAGTAGCCTCACAGCTATCCCCAGCCTTGTTAATGCTAGTCCATATTTTGAGACAATCTGATCTTCAATGTTGTACAGGTCATACCCTACCACCATGCCTGAGCCGTTCGTCCACAAACATACTATTTTGCTCCATTTCTTAACCCTAATAACGGGTTCCTTACTACCTCTTTCAGGTTCCAAATCCAAATTCTTGTCTCCATCCCAGTCTTCTCCTTTATCGCCTACCCATACTACTAGTTATACCAGGAAACTTTACAGTTTTAAAACCTTTTGTGCCTAATATGTAGCTCCCTCCTCAGGATGATATCCCTGTCATTTTCTTAATACATCAGGCATTCCATCCTTCATGCCTGGTCAGTATACAATACGAAAATTGTATTCCACTAACTTTTACACCTATCGAATCTCATGGCCGATACAGACTTTTGAGATGAGGAAGTATTGTAGGTTTTGATAGTCAGTAAACACTGTAAGCGGTTTTTCCATCCGATCATGTAGTTTCTCCATTCCTTAAATGCTGTGAGGATCGCGGGAAGTTCTTTATCAAGAATTTTATAATTGCGCTCCGCGGAGTTCAATTTCCATGAATGGAATGCTAGTGGATGTAGCTTTTTCTCAAAGCACTGTGAAAGGACACAACCTAATGCGAAATTGCTAGCGTCAATTTCCACCCCTTATTGTCTTTGTGGGAAAAAGTAGTGGAGCATGGAAGTTGTAGTGAAGTAGTGCATTAGTTCTTTCAATGCTGTATTCAGCTCATTTCCCCTTTTAAAATTCTTTGAATTACATAGTAATGTTTTGGTTATGAGTTTACAAATAGCAGACAAATCTTTATTGAAACATCTGGAGAGGTTTCCGAATCTAATAAAGACCTACACATTTCTGACCGACTTAGGTTGTTTTTGAACTATTACGGACTCCACCTTAGGGGTTCTGATGGATGCCCCATTGACCACCACTACGTAGCCTAAGAATTCCACTTCTTTGGTATAGAAGGTTGACTCTTTTCGCGATACCGCTAATTGAATGTCTGGTAAATCTTCTAAAACTGTTTGGATAGCTGAGATGTGTTTCTTTTCATCCTTTGAATATACAAGAATCCCATCAAAGTAATACACGACTCCACCGTCTAAGTATTATTTAACTACTTGGTTCATCATCCCCTGAAAAGTTGCTACAGTATCAACTAATTCGAAAGGCATAATCTGGCATTCGTAGTGCCCATATTTCGTTCAGATGGCTGTTTTCCATTCATCTCACTCCTTAGTGTTAATCAAGTGGTAGCCATCTTTAAGGTCTAGCTTGGTGAAGATCTTGGTGCTGGCCACTCGGTCTTAAAGTTCAGACATTAGTGCTGGGAATGATTGTTGAGGATGGCAATCTTATTTAGAATTCAGTAGTCTACAACTAGATGTAGTCTACCATCTGGTTTGGGTACAAACAATATAGGTGCTCATGCTGGGGATTGATATTAGGTAATCTTTTCCTACATAATCATCATTTTAAGTATTCTCTTAAAGTCTTAAGCCGATTCTTGAATAGTGGATATATTGGTTCCCAAGGGAAAGTCGATCCAGGGATCAAATTAATCTCAAGATCGAAAGTTCATCTTATGGCTATCTTTTCTGCCATCTGGACTTCAAACAAATGTTTGTAATGTTAGAATTCTGTCAGTAACGAATCAAGTTTCATGGTATTTTCATTCATTCCAATTTGTCTGAAGCCCCAAGTATTCTAGTCCCAAGTGACTGATTCATTGTATTTAAACATATGTGCTATCTCTTCATCTTCTTACCCGCAGTTTTCACAGCTTTTTGCAGTAAAAGTCTAATTGTCGGTATCATCTATGTGAGATACTGGTGCTCACATTGCCACCAACCAAAAAGAATTATCATTTGATAATGACCTGCTTGAGCTACTGCACACGACACTTCAGAAATGTGTCTGTTCTTCCCAATTTCAAATTTTAAAGGAAGGGTATACCACTTTTCTCCTCAGCGTGCTGATGATCTATCAAAGCCTAAGATATCAACTGCATTGCTGCGTTTGACTGTAGGAATGCGAAGGTCTTCAACTAGGTCCTTATTGATAAGGAATACATTGAATCCCGAGTCTAATAAGACTTTAACTTGGTATCGCTAATCATGTATGTGGAGGTAAGCGATCCCCTCCAGACAGTTGTATCTTTCTGGTTTAGGAGCATCTAATTTCATGCGTTTATCGTGAATTAGTTTACCCGGGCTCTTGTATTTAGGCATTGTTGGTGTTGGGTGTAGGTAACAAGATTTTTGTTACTACGCCTGAGTAGTTTCGACCATAGAGGTCTCCACAGACTAACTAATAACTCTTTAGCTATTACAATCTAGAACTACATACGAAGCAGTGTTTCACCGATACACAATTGTACGTGACTAGTTTTCAGGCCTGATGCCTTCTTGGGATATGGCAAACTTAGGCTCATAGCAGATTTTTGTGCGGTTATATGTCATTTTATTCCACAAGTGTGGGGTTCTCACTGTCACCGATACTTTTCCACAGGATATTGGTTATCCATCCAGCTACCCTAGAGGGGCCTTACACAGCAAAGCGGTACATTCCGGCCTGACGCTCTGGCCAGAGGGCAAGATAGTATATATGTATAATACGACTCAGACTTGTGCGGTAGGTAGAATGGCCCATGTCAGTTATCTTCCTGTCGCTATTGTTATCAGGTTGATCTGGCCTTGATATGTTCCATCTTCGGCGGTATAGTAACTTGCTTGCATGCGAGTAGCGAGTGACTACTAGGTGCCTTGAGTAACTTTGCACTGTTGGCTCTCAGGTTATGTGAGCATGTTAAATATCCCCTCCTTCAGTTAAGACTCTCTATATATTGATTCTTGTTTTCTAGCTCACAGGTCCCTTCTCAGGTTCCTTCACCTGGAGCCTACTTGCTTTGATCTTGACAGGAGAGGCTTGCTTCATGCCACTTTGATCATTTTGAGTTTCCACTCTTGTAGTTGTACACAGACTACCTGATCCCCATCATAGTCGGTACCTAATACACCCCAGCCAATGGGGGTTCCAATTTATATTCCTGTTTCACATGGACACTGACAACGCAATCACCAATGCTATTAGGACCCATAAGCTGCCCAAGGTCAGTTGCTCATTGTCTGCCATTTCCCAGATCTTATTCGTTCAGGCTGGTTGCTAGACAGTAGCAACTCTGCATGCTAAGTGAGGATTTACAATAGCCAATCTTGCCTCAAAAATTCCCATTTTTATCTGTCTTGAACTGACTGTTGCCACCGATATATGGGTATTTTCTCAACATGTCTAATATGTGTAGTTTTTCTTCCCGCAATGTGTACAATCTCCATCTCCGCTCCTAGTATTTATCATACTCTGCACGATACCAGTACGGGCCTGGTTAAAGTTTGAGTACGTTGTCTTCGCTACACCTCCCAACATCTTCCCTAGTATCTCTGGCTCCTTGTCTCATTTCTGCTTCCGTGGTGGGGCTCCACTTTCCTTGACACAAGGTTTACTATCCCTTTGTCGCTGTGCTTTAATGTCCCATCAGTCTGCTCGTTTGACCTCTTAGACTATCTTTGGCTGGGACGGTTGGTCCCTGGCTAGCCTTTTCCTAGCGAGAAGTGCTACTTCCAATGCATCACATGGCCTAAAGGCTTCTTACCATTCTTGATCTAGTGTGTATTGCAAGGCTGACAACCTGCGGACAATTTGTTTTGGAAGTTTGAATGCACCTTTCTCTCTCCCACATCCTCTGGTCAAGTGGGCCTTCAATGTTTACTTTTTCCGTGGTTGTGAAGCAACGCTTAATACTGTCCTCATACTTGAGAAGCGTCATTTCTCAAAGTCCTTGTCTTTTGGCTTCAACCAGGGTGAAATGTTTGATTATGTCATATGCAAAATGAGTCCACATCGCCAACTCTGGTTGCTGGATTTTCCCTTGAAGTCCGTCCATAGACTTCTTATACCAAATAGTGCAGGGAAGCACCATGTCTCCTTTTGTACTGTTGAGTGCATATATAACTCGTTCATGGGTAATATCTCAGATCAGTAGGTCTCTTTCGAAATGGTCTACGCATTGTATAATCCAGATCTATATATCTTGCATGGATTTGTCCTCAAAAAAGTAGGGGTGGCTCTGTTGGCCACTTCACATTAAGCACTATTGTATTGGCAAGTGTTTCTGCCATACCAGACTGTTCTGGTGTCTGTCCTCGCCTGCCATGGCTTGGACTTCCTCTCCTTCTTTCTCTCTCATCATCATTATCATCATCATCACTACGATCACCTGGATCACCTTCCAGAGCCCCTGAGGCAGAGGTATCAGTGGAATGTTTGCCTTTCGCCTTTTTACTTCAACTAGGCTGAGTGTAAGATTCTTCATCATTCTCCTCTGCAACTGTGGGTCGGGGTGCTGGTCTGGCAGCTTCTTGACTAGGTATGGCAGCCAGTATCTTATTTACCAATACTGTCAATTTTTGAGGGTATTATTCATCTCCTTGTTTTCCTGTCATTGTTGGTTTTGGAGATTACAGATCTCTATCTGGCGTGTTTCGTAGTCCAACTGCCCTTGCCTCTGGGCACGGTTGACCTTCTTTTCAGGATTTATACTTTGAGAACAGAATTCTAAGAATTCTATTCTTAGGCTGGCAACTATTTACTCCAGTATTTGATCTGGGACTAATGCCTCCTGGCTTTGTTGCCCGAGAGTTCTATGTAACCTCGTGATTGCCTCTTCATATTCCTGCTCATGCTCATCTTGTACATCTATCTTCTTTGCTACTCCTCATAGCATTTCCTGATGGATATTGTTAACCCCCTGTTTTACACCTGCCAGCTGCATTACCAAGATTGCAATGTCTTTGTCATAGACATCTTGTCCATCAGCCATTGGCTGTTGAACTGTAAGTAGTTTCAAGGTATTGTATGGGATGGCTCCCTGCAAATATTTGAAGGTGATGTTGGCATGGTCGAGTGAGGTCTCTCTATCATACATTATTCAACACAAGATTATTCTCTGAGGACTCGCTAACTTGCCTATATTTGCAGCATAACCTCCTCCTGGCTTTGGCATGGAGGACCTTGATATCCAATGTATACTTACGACACTAGATGATCAGTGACATGGAGGAACTCCCACCTTTCTCTGGAAATATGGCTCATGAAGTGTTCATGTGGATGGACTACATATGACCGAATCATCAGTCCTTGTCATATCCTATTAGGTGTCTATAGGCTTTCTTGCTGTTAACCTCTTTCTTGGATCTTGTAGTATCATAGCCATTGTGATCTTTTCACGATAGGCTAATTGTTCCAATAGGCTAGGATGAATGATTACAAGTAGTTCATCCCAGAGTTCTTGATATCCTTTAAAAGGGGTTTGGAATTGTATAAATGATAGGCAAAGGCTGAGATGCTCTAGATGTGTAGGTAAAAAAGGGTTCACATGATCTGATTCTGCGTTTAAGACCTGAATTGTCCATTTTACAGGTTCAAGATGTGCTTGTTGTACATGTACGTATTCCTATACCCCAGCCAAGGGGTTGGGTGGTCCACGGCTAACTGTGTCTAGTTTCTTGACTGTAGAGTACTGGGTACTCCAATCGATGATGTCTTCCAACATGGTAAAACGTCACTTAAAGTTTGAACCGTCTCAGGTGCAATATATGCTCTTGGATTACTCCCTTATTCAGATCCCAAATAGTCTTGTAAACAACCAGAGTTTTAGTGTATATTCTTCTTTGATTTCGCGCAGCTCTGTCATAAATATTTCTTCAAATATATATATATAGATAGGACAGTGAAGTGCTTTAAAAAGATCCTCCCTGTCTTCTATTTTCCTCGCGCTTGAAATCAAGCCTCAATGCTTGGACTTTACAAACCATCCACCCCTCCTCTCTCCGCCTATGATGGCTTCGCCCTAGGAGTGTCGGCCATACCTCCTTCACTGCCCTCTTCTACCTTTCTAAGTATCAGGGCTTTCTTTCCTCTGGGTCCCAGTATGCCTCTCGCATTGCCCGTTCTCGCCCCTTTCCTCGCTTAGCGAGGCCCCCTCTTCACGGTCAGAACTATTTGCTTCCTATGTTGCAGATGGCTCAGAACACGGTTTGCAGTACGCGAGAACTCTTCAACAGGCCTACGGGTCAATCTTGCTCCTCTCTACGGTTGGCTTAAGCAGTGGTATCCCATCCACTAAGTGACGCTATCTCTTAGAGAACAAGGGACTACATGAGAGAAGCAGTATAATCCCTTACCTTCTGCCACTGGGGACCGCCTAGCAAGACACAAACACGATTACTGAGAGTTGACATGGTCGCATTCGGTTGCTGCCTTGTTCTGGTGGCTGGATCGGCTTGCACCCTACTGCTGCACCCTTTCTCGCCTAGCACCCTACTGCTCCACCCTTTTTCTCTTCCACCCACAGGTGGTCCCCCTTCTCAGTTGCATTGCGTTCCTGGTTGACTTCTATGGTTTTCTGCTATCAGTGCTTATATTTGCCTCAAGTTGTTGTAGAATCTATGTTGCTTAATCTTTTCTTTGTTTTGTTTCCGAGATGTTCTGGGCAGTTACCTTGCTATATTTTCCTGCTTGTTCTTAGTCAGGCGTCCCCTATTGTCTGAGTTCGCTTGCGAGGTATGGACAGGTTTTTCTTTTAAGCGAGATGTGTGGTTAGGCCCACATGAGAGGGTCTTATAGATACGGTCGGGCCCGATGGAGGTTGGAATGGGGATAGTTTATGCCATAGCTAGCACTGCATGCAAGTTTTTGTACCTTAAATAACAACAAATACATGATGATAAAAAAATCAAAATCAAAAAAAAAGTGAGGTGCTTAAAATATGTAATCAAAATGAGAGCTGAGGATGGAGTTTGAAGTAAACTCATAGTTCATATAGTGAGCCTTGGTAACAACAGAACTATCAATATAGTTTTAGGCGGACACCAAACTCTAGCATAATTGTGAGTGACATAGGCCAAATTTTTGATTGGAGAATCTGTCTGATAAGCCTAGTCTTGTTAAATAGGTAAGGTAATGATTTAAAACACAAAAGAATTTTATATTGATAAGTTCTCTTCTCTGTTGTTTGATGATATCCGCAAAGCTCACGAGGAACTTCAATATTTATATCATGCCTCTGGGTGTTTGCGGACTACCTCTACCTACTATGCCTCCCCAGTACCACTCTAGTTTAAATATGCAAATGTCCAGAATCTTACATGTGGGAACTCTGTTTGACCTTAAAAGTTATCACAACCTTTTACGGTTATGGAATAGTATTTCTGAGTTGGGATGATAGCGCTATTTGTGATACCAAATAGCGGCCTTCGACTTAGTTGTCCGCATAGACTACAATATTACTTTAGTCGTGAGAACCATCATCGTGGTAGTCTCTTCAGTTATGAAGTGATCCGGGTCATGCCAGGCCACCTAGTACTGATCGCAAGTCTGAGCTCAATGTGTCAATGTCTTAAGAGTCTACAACTTATCTGGGTGTTCAGTTCTCAGAGTACCTCCTCTTAGTCCCCTGGCCTCTGTAGAGGGGTACGATTACTAGGACTAACCAATGTATAGCTGATCTTAGAATGGTATGGGTGGATTCGGTATGTCCTGCATGTTCTCCACTACAGTAACATCCTCCCTGCGTATTTCACCGAAAAATATTCTGTCCCCTTAGCCCATAGTTTAGGAAGCCTACTATTGCATCCTATTATCGCAATGCACCTCTCACAGATTTACTCCGCTCTACTTCCATGATGTCACCAAAGGTCTCCTCCCATGAATCCTGTGAGAAACATGAGGTTGGACCGATAGGATACTGTATATGGTGTTATGAAGTGGGCTACATCGATGTGACATTTTAGTTATAGGACGCAACTTTCAAAATCTTGCTAATAATATGCAGCTCCTATTAGGGGGCCGGAGCGAGGTATTAGGCCTTCAGCAAATCGGAGGACTGTGTGCAGTTACCCTGCTCGGAGGTCTACGTACTTATCTCATATTTCCATGTGACTAACATGGGCCTCGGTGGTACACGATACAAAAATTATATTCTACCAACTTCTGAGCCCATCGAAACTGATAGCCACTCCAGACTTTTGAGGTGAGGAAGTATTGGACGTTTTGATGGTCTGTAAAGACTGTAATTTGTTTTTCTGTTCTGATGAGGTTATGTCTCTATTCTTTGAAAGCTTTGAGGATTGCGAGAAGTCCCTTATCACAAATCTCATAATTTCGCTCAGCTGAGTTCAATTTTTATGAATGGAACACTACTGTTAGGCCGATGCCAAACTCTAGTATAACTGAGGAATATAGACCAAAATCTGATGTTTGAAGAATCCGTTGCAGAAGGCTTATGTGCAAAACACAGGTACGGTAAAGCTTTAAAGTGTAAAACAATTCTATATTGATAATATCTCTTCTCAATTGTTCGATGATATCTGTAACGCTCGCCAGGAACTTCGATATTTATATCCCGCATGTGAATGTTCGCTGACTACTTCTAACTACTATTCCTCTGAATTACCACCCTAGTTTTATTAAGCAAAGGTCTAGAATGTTACAAGTACGAATACTATTTGATCTTGAATCTCATTGCACCTTTTCATGGTTACAGAATAGTATTACTTTGCTGCAATGACAGCGCTATTTGTTATACCAAGTAGTGGCCTTCAACTTTGTTGTCCGCATAGACTACTATATTGCTTTGGTCTTGTTGACTATTATTCACATAGTCACTTCAGTTATAAAGTAATCACATTTATGCAGGGCTACATAGTACAAATTGCAAATTCTTGCCCCTCATGTTAAGGTTTTAATGGTCTCCGGATTATCCAGGTCTACCTTTCCCAGCATGTTTCACCTTAGTCCGCCGGACTCTGTAGATGGGTCCCATTACTAGGTCTAACCAACATATACCTGATCTCGGAAGGGTATGGCTAGATTTGGTATGTCCTTAATAGCCTATACTACTAGGACATCATCTTAGAGTATTTCGATGAAAATGTCCCACCATCTTTGGCCCACTGTTGAGGAAGCCTAACCTTGAAGCCTACTATCTCAATGCATCTCTAACGGATATCTTCCCTTTTACATCTCAGATGTCGCCAAGGGTCCCCTCTCACATACCCTACCAAAAGCATGTGGTCTGAAATATCATTGCTATATATGTGGTATTATGAAGTGGGCTGCTTTTAAGTAACATTTTGGTTATAGGACACAACTCTTGAAGTCTCTCTAATGATATCAGGGCCCTATACAGGAGCTGGAGGGAGGTGTTGGCACTTCAGTTAATTGTGGGTCTGTGCGTAGTTACCCAACTATGAGGTCTGTGCACCTGTCTTGTCTCACATTTCTATATGCCTTGCAGCTACTGGATGTAGCTTTTTCTCAAAGTATTGAGAAAGGACGTAACCAACTACGAAATCGCTAGCATTAGTTTCTACCACTATTTCAATTTCTTGAAAAAAGTGCTGGAGTATAAGAGCAGTGGTGAAAGGGTGCTTTAGTTGCTCAAACGCTGTATTCTACTCAACTCCCCATTTAAAATCTTTTGGATTTCCTTGTAATGTCTAGGTAATAGGATTGCAAATAGCCGTAAAGGTTTTTATAAACTTTTGGTAGAAGTTCGTGAATCCAATAAAGACTTTCACATCTCTAACCGACTTATGTGGTCATGGACACCCCATCGACCACTACCATGTAGCATAGCAATTCTACTTCTTTTGCATGGAAGACCTACTTTTTTAGTAATACCGCTAATGGAATATCAGACAGACTTTGTAAAACTCTATTGACAGATTCGATGTGTTCCTTTTCATCCTTTGAATATATAAAGATGTCATCAAGGTAGCATACCACTCGTCTTGGAGATACGGTTGGGCCGGGCGGAGGGAGGTTATAGGTTTTCTTCTATGCCATAGCTAGCGCTGCATGCACGGTTCTTGTACCTTAAACTAAGCAATCACATGAAGAAAAAAAAAAAAAAAAAAAAAG
>JACCEG010000012.1:657101-736948 GCA_014065205.1 Tuber brumale
AAAAAAAAAAAAAAAAAGGTAGCATACCACTCCCACGTCCAACTATTCTTTAAGTACAGGGTTTATCAGACCTTGGAACATTGCCCGGGCATTGACCAATCAAATTTGCAAAACCTTATATTCCTAGTGCCCATATCTTGTCCTCAAAGCTGTTTTCTATTCATCTTTTTCCTTAATCCCAATCAAGTAGTAGTCGTCTTTAAGGTCTAATTTGGTAATGATCTTGACACCAGCTACACGGTCTCAAAGTTCAGATATTAGTAGAAGAGGATGCTTGTTCACGATAGTAAACTTACTTAGATTTTGTTAATCCACAACTACAGATAGTCTTCCATCAGGTTTGGGTACGAACAATATAGGTGCTCTTGCATCGGATTGACTTTGCGTAATCTTTCCCTGCTTGATCATTGTTTCTAAGTATTTTCGTAAATCCTTAAGATGTTTTTCAGATAGTGGATATATCAGACCCAATAGGAATCTTGATCTATGTACCAATGTAATTTCGTGGTCAAAGGTTCATCTAGGGGCTAGTTTTTCTACTGTCTGGGCTACTAACAAATGCTTGTAATTCTTGTATACCTTTGATGAAGTTGTAAGTTCTTCGGTATTTTCAAGGTTCCGATTTTTTCGATGCGGCAGGTATTTGGGTCTCTAGCGACTGATTGGTAGTATTTGAACATATCTACTCTCCCTTTATCCTCTTCCCTACAGTGTTCGCAACCTTTTGTGGTGAAAGTGCAATTTTCTGTATCTTCTATATATGACACTGGCTGTTCATGACGCCACCAACTAAGAGGAATTCTCATTCCATAGTGTCCTGCTTTAGCAACGTCACATGACACTTCCAATATGTCTTGCCTATTTCCTATTTGCAATTTTACAGGTAGGGTGGAACACTTCTCTACTGAGGTGTCTGATGATCCTTCAAAGCCTGCGGTATCAACTGCATTCTTGCATTCAACTATAGGAATGCCAAGGTCTTCAACTAGGTCCTTATTGATAAGCAACACCTTGGATCACAAATCTAATAAGACTTTGACTTTGTATCGCTTATTGTGTTTGTGGAGGTAAGCGATCCCCTCCAGACAGTGGTGTTCTTTTGGTTTCAGAGAGCTTAATTTTACCTGTGGAGTGCTGATTAGGTTGCTCTAGTTTAGCATTTAGGCATCATAGGTATTGGGTCTAGGTAGCAAGATGTTTGTTAATCTGCCCACGTAGTTTTGACCATTGAGGTCTCCTCCTACAAACCAGTGATTCTTAGCTCTAACAATTGGAGACTACATACTAGGCGGCGGTACACTGATATGCAATTCCGCAGGACCAGTACTCAGGCTGGATGGCTTCTCCAGATAGGCAAGACCTAGGCTCATAGCAGATTTTTGTGTACTTATTAGCCATTTTACTCACTGGATGTGATGTTCCCGCTTGCACTGATCCTTTCTCTTAGGGTTTCAGTTATCCCTCCAGCTACCTCAGAGGGGCCTTGTATACCAAAGCAGTATATCCTTGCCTCATGGTATGGCCAGAAGGCAAGACAGTACATGCGTATAATGTGACAAAGACATATATGGTAGGTGGAACAACCAGTATCAGTTGTTATCCAGTTAGTCTTGATATCAGGTAGATCTTGCATTGCTTTGTCACACTTCCCTGGTATAGTAACTTGCATGCAAAGGAGTAGCAAGAGGGCACCATGTGACTAGCAGAACGTTGTACTATTTGTTCTCTGGTTATTCAGATATGTTAACTATCCTCTCTTTCGGTCAAGACACTCCATATACTGATTCTTAAGTTCGACCTCACAAGTCCCTTGGTCAGTCTCTTGACTGGGAGCCTACTTGCTTTGATCTTGAAAAGAGAGACTTGCTTCCCTCGCCTATAATAGTTTTGAATTTTGACTCCTGTAGTTGGACATGCACTCCCTGATCCCCATTGTGGTTGCTACCCAATACACCCTAGCCAAAGCGGGTTCCTATTCCAATTCTAGTTCCATATGGACTCTGAGCATCTAAACAGCATCGCTATTACTGTTAGTCAACTGACCTTCATCAGTTCTTCATAGTCTGCCAATTCTCGAATCCTATTCATTCAGATTCGTTGCTAGACAGTAGCAACCCTGCATGCTAATTTCGGTTTTATAATAGCTAATCTCGCACTGTGAATTTCCATTTTTATTAGTCCTAAACTGACCCTTACTGCCGACATATATGCATCTCCCCAATACATCTAATAATTCTGATTATTTCTTTCCTCAATATGTGCAACTTTTGTCCTGCCTCTGAGTGTCTATTATACTCTGCACGATAGTGGTATGGGCCTGTTCGTAGTTTGTATGCATTGTTAGTGCCACATCTTCCATCTTATTTTTTGGCCTTTCAAGTTCACTTTCCCATTTTCTTTTTTGTAGTGCAGCTCCACCCCCCATGTCATAAGGTTTATTAGTCCTTTGTCTGTTTGATTTTAAGTCCCATTGGTCTTCTCTTTTGACTTCCTGGACTTCTCGTATGTCGAGTGGTTAGTCTCTTGCCTACTTCATTCTTGCGAGCAATGCTTCTTCTGATTGACCAACCAGGCTCAATGCTGCTTGCCATTCTTGATCTGTGTCATATTCTAATGCCAACAACCTGCGGACTATTTGTTCCAGAAACTTATTTTCTCTTTCCCCCCTCTCGGATTTTCCTGTCATGTGTACTCTGATATTGAGATTATACATGAACGTCAAAAATAGCTGAATTGAGAATGACATTCTAAAAATTCTATTGTTAGGCTTGTGTCCATTTGTTTGAGTTCTTTATCTTGAGGCAGAGCCTCTTGGCTTTATTGCCCGAGGGTTCCCTATAACCTGGTGGTTACCTCTTCATGTTCCTGTAGATGCTTATCTTGCACATTAATCTTTTTTACTACTTCTCATAGCATTTCCTACTGGATATACTTAACATGTTATTCCACGCCTACCACCTGCATCAATAAGACAGCAATTTTCTTTATCATAGACATCTTGTTCTTTCGCGATTTACGGTTGTACCGTAAGTGGTTTTAAGGTATTAACTTGGGTGGCTCCTTATAAATGTTTAAAGGCGATGTTGGCTTGGTCAAGCGAGATATCCATATTGTTTCTGATTTGACATAAGGTTATCCCTCGATGGCTAGCTAACCTAGCTAGCTTTGCAGCATGATCTTCTGGCTTTGACATTAAGGACCGTGATATTCAGTGTGTACTTGCCACACTGAAAGGTCAGTAAGAGGAAAGTATAACTCCTCTCCAGAACTGAGTATCATGCGGCATTGATGGTCATGGACTCTATATGACTGAATCATCTGTTACTCTCGTATCCAGCTGGGTGTTTATAGGTTCTCACGACATAATCCAGTTCTTTTTTCAATTTTGTGGTATTTCCGGCATTACAATGTTCTCGCGATAGGCTAAATGTCCCAATAGCCTTGGATGAGAGATTACTGGTACCACATACCATAGTTCTCATTATCCCATAAAGGGCTTAAGAGAGTATATGTATGGTATGTAGTATCTGTAGTGCTCTCGGAGTATCGGTAAAAAAAGAGTTCAGGGGATATGATTCTGCGTTTAGGACCTGAATTTCCCTTTTATCGCACTTGAAAATGTACTTGTAGTACATATTTGGATGTACAGGACCATACCGAAAGAACTAGTCTTATCCAGAGAAAAGGTGTCTATTTGCCATATGATAGAGGACTGGATACTTTACTTGACAAAGTCTTCTGAATCTATTGCACTTTACATTGAGGTGGAGACAGATCCAAGAGCGATAATTATTATTGAACTGATCACTCATTAAGATCGTGAAAGATAGTGGAAACCACAAGGGTTATGCAGTCTCTATGAATTCGATTTCGAGCAGCTCTATCATAAATATTTCTTCGACTGTGTAGATGTAAATGGGAAAGTCAGGTGCTTTGAAAATGTTAGCGAAGAGTGCAATAAGGGTGGAGTTGAAAGTGAACTAGTAGTTCATATAGTAAGCCTTGGTAATAGGAGAACTATCAATATACTGTTAGACGAATGCCAAACACTAGTATAAGTGAGGGATGTAGGTCAAATCTTTGATTGGAGAATCTGTCGAGGAAGGCACGTCATGATAAAATAGGGAAGGTACAGATTTAAAGTATAAAACAAATTTTATATTGATAAGATATCTTCTCTGTTGCTTGATGATATTTGTAACGCACGCTAGGTACTTCAATGTTTATATCCTGAGTCGCAGTGTTTGCAGACTACTTATAACTACTATGCCTCTGCAGTACCACTCTGGTTTTAGTACACAAATGTCCAGAAACTTATAAGTGCAAGCACCATTTGACCCTAAAACTTATCACACCCTTTTATAGTTATGGAATAGTATTTCTCCATGGAGATGACTGTGCTATTTGTTATACTAAACAGCAGCCTTCAACTTAGTTATCAGCATATACTATTATATTACTTTAGTCTTGTTACCTATCATTTTAGTAGTCTCTTCAGTCATGAAGTGATCAGTATCATGCTGGGCTACCTAGTGCCAATTGCAAGTCTGACCCCAACATGTTAATATCTTAAGGGTCTTTGACTTATCTATGTCTTCCTTTCTGAGCGTGCATCTCCTTGGTCTGCCTGCCTCCATAGAGGAGTCCTATTACTAGAACTGACCAACTTACAGCTGATCTGAAAAGGGTACATGTGGATTTGGTATGTCCTCAATAGTCTTTACTACTGGGAGATCCTCTAACAGAATTATACTGAAAATGTCCGGTCACTTTAGCCCATAGTTTAGGAAGCCTAACATTGAAGCCAATTATCTCAATGTGCCTTACACGGATTCTTTCCGTTCCACTTCTCAGATGTCACTCCAGGTCCTCTTTCATACATACATCGAACAGCATGTAGTCAGAGAGACAGTAGCGACATATATGGTTTCATGATATGGGCTTCATTAATGTGATATTTTAGTTACAGGACTTGACTTTTGAAATCTCGCTAACGACATGTGGGCCCTACAAGGGTGCCAGAGGGGGGTGTTACCTTTGGTAACTCGAGAGCCTGTACAAAGTTACCCTACTGTGGAGTCTGTGTGCTTTTTTGTCTCAAATTTCCATATGCCTAACATATACTCTACCTATAAAATGTGGAATAGGAAAGAACTGCCACATTTCTGAAGTGTTGTGTAAAGTGGCTGAAGCAGGTCATTATGGAATGATAATTTCTTTTGATTTGGTGTCATTGACAATACCCAGTATTGCATACAGAAGATGCAAATACCTGGACTTTCACCGTGAGAAGTTGTGAAAACTGTGTGGCAGATGAGAAAGGAATAGTAGATATGTACGAATACAATAAATTAGTCGCTTAGGGAACTTAACCCTTGTTACATTGAACGAATCTAAACCATCAAGGATACTGCAGAGCTAGAATCGTTACCAATGGAATATGGGTACTACAAACATTTTTTGAAGTCCTGATGGCAAAATAACTTCCCCTAAGACAAACCTTTGAGCATGAAATTAAATTATTTCTTAGATCAACACCCTCCTGGAGACCGATATACCCATAATCTGAAAAACAGCTTAAGGCTTCACAGGTATACTGAGAGACTATGATTAAACAGGAGAAGATTACCCTAAGTCAAGTACTGGCAAGAGTGCCTATATTGTTCTTGCCCAAACCTGATAGCCGACATTCTCTTGTTGTAGATTACTGAAAAATTTAAATAAGCTTACCATCTTCAACCAGCATCCTCTTTTCTTAATGTCCGAATTTTGAGAGTGAGTAGCCAGCACCAACATCGTCACCCAGTTAGACCTTAATAACAGTTACTACTTGATTAGGATTAAGGAAAAAGATGAATAGAGGCTGGCTTTCTGGAAAATATATGGATATTATGAATATAAGTTCACACCATTCAGATTGGTCAATACTCTAGCCATGTTTTGAGATATGATGAACTAAGTATTAAAAAACTACATAGATGTTGAAGTCATATATTGTGTTGATGATACCCTAATATATTTGAAGGATGGAAAGCAACATATTGAAGTAGGAAAAAAGGTTTTACAAATTTTATCAGACTTTCATGCTAAAGAAGTGTAATTCCTAGGCTACAAAGCGGTAGTTGATGGGGTGTCGATGAGTACTCAAAAGGTGTAATCCAGAATTTTTGGAAAACTACCCAAGTCAGTTAGAGATGTGCAAGTATTTATTCAATCTGCTAACTTCTACCGACAATTCATTAAGAACTTTACTGCTATTTACAAGCCCATAACCACGACACTACAAGGAGATCCAAGGAATTTCAATTTGCAGAGTGGAGCAAAATACAGCTTTTGAAGAACTAAAACAGTACTTTATAACAGCTTCCATACTCCACTACTTCTTCCCAGAAACAGAAATAGTGGTAGAGATCAATGCTTGTAATTTCACACTCGCTTATATTTTTTCTCATTACTTTAAGACAAAACTACATCTAGTCGTATTCCATTCCTGAACATTGAACTCTGTGGAACGCAAATTATAAGATTCATGATAAGGAATTGCTCGCAATTATAGTAGCGTTTCAACAATGGAGACACTACTTGATTGGAACAGAAAATCTGATTCCAGTCTTTACTGACTTTCAAAACTTTCAAACTTCCTTACCTTAAAACTCTAGAGTAGCAATCAAATTAGATGGACTCAGAAGTTGTTAGAATACAATTTTCATATTGTATGCTGCTCAGGCACAAAGGGTGAAAAGCCTGATGTATTAAGTGGATGGCCAGAGTACCCTTCTGAGATAGGAGCTATGTATTGCCAGCAGAAAACCTTGAAACTAGAAGGTTTCTTGGTATTGCTAGTAGCAAAGGAAGGCAGTGAAGGAGAAGACAGAGGGGGAGAAAAGGATTTGAACTTGGAATCTCGAAGAGGTAGAAAGGAATCCGTAATTAGGGTTAAAAGATTGAGCAAAATGGCATACTTGCTAACAAAGGGCTTAAGAATAGCAGCAGGATATGACCTGCATGTCATGGTAGATAGCATTGTCCTGAAATATAGGCAGGTATTAATACAGGCAGGGATAGCCATAGGACGACCTGAAGAAACCTCTGGAAGAATAGCATCAAGAAGAAGACTAGCACTGCACAGCGGAATCTCTATGGAAGCAGGAGTAATTGATGCTGGCTACATCAGAGAGTTCAAAGTCAGACAATTCAATCATAAAAACATGGATTAACAGATAACCATAGGTGATCGCATAGCTCAACTGTTAGTAGAAGAGGTTGATACCACAAACATGACGGGGATAGACAACTTAGAAGAAATCGATCCAGGAACTGCAGGATTTGGAACTACTAATATAGTAATAAGAGTCTTAATTGTTAAAGAATAGGACCCTAGCATCAGTTACCTACAGGGATCAGCTAAAGACAATGAACACTCGTACAATATATCAGAAGTACCTAGAAGAGTTCTAATATCAAACGCCATCATCTTGCAAAAAGGTACGAAGTAATTTAACCCTGGGTTCTCAAGCGAGATACAGGCAGCTATGCAGACAGGTCCAGCTTAGAGACCACTGAGGAAAGAAATTGTTCAACTACAGGCTACGGAAAGGATTTTTCCAATGATAGGATCTTAATTGACTATCTACTATACTGTAAGCAAAGACTATTTGTACCAAATAGCCAAGTGCTATACCCCTAGATTGTTAAAGTATGTCACGATGCAAAGATTGCAGGATATTTTGGACAAGAGAAAGCCTTAGAAATTATGATCCGAGTCTTCTATGAGAAAGGACCAGCAAATTGAACAAACAACTATGTATGATTGTGCGATGAATGCCAACATAATAAATTGTGTAGATATGCTAAGTATTGATTATTGCAACCTTTGCAAATACCTTACATAGCATAGGTATTTATCTCAGTAGACTTTATCACACAACTACCAGAGTTGCAAGGATGTACTCAGATTATGGTAGTAGTTGATCGCTTCACAAAAATGGCAGACTTCATTAGACTACAAATATCAGCCACTGCTAAAGGTGTCACAAATGTATTTCAGAAAGAAGTCTGGAGGTTATACAGTGTACCAACTGAAATAATCACAGATATGGACTCAAAGTTCACCACATAATTCTGGGAATCCATTTGCAAAGAGTTGGAAATCAAGCGATAAATCTCCACAGCTTACCACCATCAAACTAGTGGACAGACAGAATGTAATAACCAAGTTCTGGAAAGATACTTGTGAAGTTTTGTCAACTATCATCATAATGACTGGTATCGGTTATTACGATTAGCTGAACATGCCTATAACAATGCTGCTACAAATACTAATGGAATGTCAGCATATTATGCGAACTACAGATTTCATCAACAGACTGAATATATGAAGGAGCGAGAGGCTCAAAATCTAGGAGCAACACTCTAGGCAAACTGGATTAAGATGATACATGAAAAAGCGCAAGAGTTACTAGAAAAAAAAAGAAAAAGGAATAGCAAACTATTATGACTGAAAAGCTAGACAGCAACCGAATTTCAAGATCGGGGACAACATAAAGTTAAATGTAAAAATATTGGTAGCCGACAAAAATCAAAGAAGCTGAGTCCGAAGCTTCACAGTCCTTTCCAAATCTTTGAAAAGAGTGGATGACGAGCCTTCAAGCTCAACATATCTGATCGATGGAACATACATGCCGTGTTCCATGTGGCATTACTAGTACTCTATTGCAAATCAGTTTATGGCAATCATCGGCAACCTCCTAGAGAACCAGAGGACATTGACAGCGATTTGCAATCGGAGGTTGAAAAAGTAATAAGAAGCGAGATACTTTCTTATATGAAATGGTACATGGCCGCTATCAAGAAAAGTTAGAACTGTGCTACTTCGTCAAATGGCAGTGATGATCAGAAGATGAGAACACATATAAGCGAGCCAGTAGTACAGATAATATGGAGGAGGTTGTGGAAAGTTTTCATAATAAAAATCTGTACATGCCAGAAAAGGTGGAAACAAGACAGTGATGGAAAGGTTTTCCTAGCCTAGCCAAGTAAACATTGAAGGTTTTTTACTCTAACTACACTGAGTCTTAAAATATATTTAGAAAATTATAAAAAATGATTATAAAGGTATTTGAGGTGAAACCTAGTAAGACAGAGCTCATGTTGGGCAAATGGAAATCTGAGACAAATGCACTGACCTTTTGGTAGAGTAACTATGTACAGACCCTCAATTTTCCGGAGCAAACACCCCATTCTGGCCCACTGATAGGGCCTGTATGTCACTAGTGAAATTTTGCGAGTTGCATCCCATAACTAAAATGTCACATCAGTGAAGCCTACTTCATAATACCATATATGGCACCACTATCTGTTCGAATCCATGCTAGTCGCAAGATAGATGGGAGGGGACCTTGGACGGCATCTGAGAAGTGAGACAGTAGAATTCGGTCCCAAGCGCATTGAGATAATAGGCTTGAAAGATTGCCTCATAATTATGGGCTGCAAGTGATGGGACATTTCCAGCGAAATACTACAAGAGTATGTTCCAGTAGTGAAAGTCATTGAAGATATACCAAATTCACCCATACCCTTCTGTGATGAGCTGCAGGTTTGTTAGTTCTGTTAATAGGATTCCTGTACAGAGGCTGGCAGACCAACAGTAAGCATACTCAGACAGGAAGACTTAAATAAGTCGAAGACCTTTAAGACGCTGACAAGTCAGGCTTGGCCTTGTGATTGGCACTAGGTAGCCCAGCATGAAACTGATTACTTCATGACTGAAGAGACTACTGAAACAATAGTCAACAAGACCAAAGTAATATGATAGTCTATTCAGATAACTAAGTTGAAGGCCACTGTTTGGTATAACAAATAGTATAGTCATCTCAATAGAGGAATACCATTTCATAGCTGTGAAATGGTGTGAGAAGTCCCCTGGTCAAATGGTGTTTGCACTTATAAGATTCTGCACGTTTGTATATTAAAACCAGAGTGGTACTTTAGAGGCATAGTAGTTGGAAGTAGTCCACGAACACTCAGACATGTGATATAAATATCGAAGTACTTCTCTAGCTTTACAGAGATCATCAAGCAACACAGAAGAGATCTGATCAATATAAACTTGATTCATACTTTAAAATCTTTACCTTACCTTTATTATCGAGACATGCCTTCCTTGACTGATTCTCTGATCAAAGATTTGGCCTACTTCTCTCAGTTATACTAGAGTTCTGCATCTATTCAACAGCTCTTTACGCCATTAGAATGCTGTTATTGAGTTTATCTTAGTGCCAAAATATCAGAAGCCATATCACAAGAACTCTGTAGGTATCTGGCATCAAAGTAAACACTTAGAAAAGGTCTAGCTAATGACTTACTAGGGTGTAACTCCATGCCAGTAGATATTGGTACTGAGTAGACATTCTTTGCACCATTGGAAAGCTGGCATTGGGTATGTCTAGATGCTAATGGGTCCCATGCTGTATCCCAATGACTGGGTAGCAGTCTGGCATCAAAGATATCACTTAGTCAATACCTGCCCAGAGAATACCACATCTACAAAAGATTGTAACTTCCTGGATATTAGTGTTGAGTAGATAGTCTTTACACTATTGGAAATCCAGTATTGAGTACATCTAGGTACCAATCAATCAGCAGCTGGGCCACCAATACTCTATAGGAATCTGGTGTCAAAATCAGCACCAAGTCAAAATCTCGCTTGAGAATACTACCTCCATAACAGCCAGTAACTCCATGGACATTGGTGTCAAGTAGAAGCTATTTAAGCTGTTGGAAGGCCGACATCGAGTCTATCTAGATACCAAAATATCGGAAGCTGTGTTACCAGGACCCTGTAGGAAACTGGGGTCAAAGTCAGCCCTTAGTCAAAGCCTGACTAGAGAATACTACCTCTATAACAGCCTGCATCTCTGTGGATATTGGCATCAGGTAGACGTTCTATGCACCAGTGGATGGCCGGTGTTAAGTACATCTAGATGCCAAAACATCGGAAGTGATGTCACAAGGCCTTTGCAGCAATCTACTGTCAAAGTTAACACTTAGTCAAAGTCTTGCAAAGGACACACCAGGTTGTAGCTCCATGGATATTGGTACTAACGAGATGGTCTTTACACTGTTGGGAAGGTGATATTGGGTATATCTTGGTGCTAAAGTGTCACATGCTGTATCCCAGCAACTCTGTATGAGTCCGGTATCAATAGCATCTCTTAGTCAAAGACTTGCTTGAGAATACTACCTACATAACAGCCAGTAGCTCCAGAGATACCAGCATGTTATAGATGTTCTTTGCAATGTTGAAAGGCCGGCATCGAGTACATCTAGGTGCTAGAATATTAGAGGCTACATCACTAGAGCTTTGTAGGAATCTGGTATCAAAGTCAGGACTTAGTTAAAATCTCGCTGGAGAATAACACCTCTATAACAGCCTGTACCTCTCTGGATATTGGCGTTGAGTCAATGCTCGTTATACCATTGGAAAGATGGCATCGATTACGTCTAGGTGCTAAAGTCCTGAAAGCTAAGACTTTGTAGGAACCTGACATCAAAGTCAGCAATGAGTAGTGTTCATTATGGGACATGCAAGGCCATGTAACCCATAATGCGCTGTCTCTATTTCGAGCTCTACCCTGCCCATGGCCCTGGGACTGGGCATTTTTTTTATCCCCCATCCTGTCCCCAGCCCAGTTCCCAGTCCCATTTATAGCTACAGACATGCTCCTGTCTTGTAATTATCAATATCAGGGGTCCTGCATTTTTTACTATCCCCTGGTTATGGCCACAGACAGGCACCTACCTTATAATTATCACCATCTAGAAGCTTGTGTTTCTTGCTATCCCCAGTTTAGATCCTTGAATTTCTCCTCCTTGAGTATAGCTCCTACTCTAAGTTCCTATTAGTCTTGAAGTATCTCATGTTTTATAGCTTGCTGTCAACTATAACTGCTACCTGTAGATCATACGCCCAAAATTATAAGCACAAAATTAGTCACCAAATTATGCACAAAAAATCATTTGCACAAAACAATTATCGAGTATGGAAATCATATAAGTTACCTCCTCATAAATGAATGGCTCTTAAATCCCACACATGTAAATTATACCCACACTATTAGCTATCACATATATTCATTTCTTCAACAAAAGTAACTTGCATACATAAACTATTCAATCTAGACTTGTTATCAGGCTGTTTTACATAGCAGTCCAATTTAAATCTTTGTTTCACCTATTGATAGTATCATATCACACATAGTTCTAGAGTACGACCCAGGTTAATACCAGAGATGGAAAGTATTTGTGAACTTGGGTAATAGCTATACTAAAGCCCAGATAAGTTTAAACTAGCAATATAAATATGTTAAGACATATAAAGTACCTCCACCCCCCCCTGGCCATAAATGGCCACAATATATGGAGAAAGGGAAAGAAAAAGAGAAGAAATTGTAACAAATGAGTGGAGCAAAATCACAAACAGAAAGCAAAAGGAAACATATTAGTGGCCTTAATGCCCACTAATACTACCTGTAACCGGTACCGGTTGCTGGTTTAGGATTTACAGGTATCAGTTGATACTGTTTGTATTTTGAATTTGTTTCAGGAAACGAGGTACGCCACTAGCCTGATAGTATAGAATATGATACTAGATATGTTCTACGTTTGATTTCAAGTATTGGTTTGATACTCTATATGTTTTATGTTTGTGTAACCGGTACAGGTTACTGGTTTAGGATTTTCAGGTATCAGTTGATACAGTTTGTATTTTGAATTTGTTTCAGGAAACAAGATGTGCTTTTAGCTTGATAGTATACGGTTTAATACTCTATATGTGTTATGTTTGGTTTTGAGTATTAGTTTGATACTTTATATGTTTTACATTTGGTTTCGAGTAATGGTTTGATACTTTATATGTTTTCTGTTTAGTTTCGAGTATCACTTTGATACTCTATATGTTTTATGTTTGGTTTCAAGGCTACCATCTTGGAGTCTTATCTGTTATGAGAATAAGGCTCCCAGTAGCCTAAGAAGTGGATTTAAGAGCTGCTATTCTTCACGTTAGAAGAAGCAGACTTCAGCAGACAGAGTTTTCAATATACTTGGTTGAACAGTTACTTTCTTCAGTTCTCTATGAGAATTTTTGGTTTGAGATCCACCAAACGTCTCTGAGACTTCAGTAGTTGCGATATAGTAAGAAGTCTATTCAGCAACCTCAGTTAAAGCCTACGGACTTTGATTCTCTGATTACCACCTTTGGAAAGAACGAAGCCCGTTAACTCTACGATTACCACATCACTCGTGAGGCGGTTACAGTTTGGTTTCAAGTATCAGTTTGATACCCTATATATTTTATGTTTGGTTTCAAGGCTACCATTTAGGAGTCTTATATGTTATGAGAACAAGGCTCCCAATATCTTAAGAAATGTATGTCAGAACTGCTATTCTTCACGTTAGAAGAAGCAGACTTCGACAAACTGAGTTTTCAATATACTTAGTTGAACAGTTACTTTCTTCAGTTCACTATGAGAATCTTTAGTTTGAGATCCACCAAACATCTCTGAGACTTCAGTAGTCGTGATATAGTAAGCAGACGATTTAACAACCTCAGTTAAAAGTTTCCAGACTTTGATTCACTAGTTATCACTTTCACTACAGAACAAAGCCCATTAACCGTACGTTTACCACATCTTCTAAGAGCCAGTTACATTTTTTTGACTTTAACAAGTTATCAAAATGGAGGGCATTCCAGGACCAAGCAAGCGTAAGGCCTCTGAGATAGGTTCCAAGCAATGCACTAGGGATTCCAAAAAATAGTTCACAAAGACTCCAGCAATAGAGCAAGCAGTGAGCGATGCAGCTGCTAGGCAGTAAGCCAGAGATGCTGCTGTACAATCCACAGGAGAATCATCACAACAACTACCAGAACCGCCAACCACTACCCCTAGAGGGTACCCAGAATTCTCCAGAAATCCTGAAGGTATACAAGTACCTCCAGCATCACCAAGTAACAATCCAGATAGCTCCGATAGAGATGAAGGATCAGATGACATGGCTTCAGAAGCCGGACCCACGGGACCCATGGCCAGAGGCCCAAAGGTCCCAAGACCACTAACTCCCAGGCCTAACTGAATCGTTACGGCTAAACACAGTATCAAAGTACCTTCACCTAGTAAGTTTACTGGTGAAGGAGATGACCTCAAACTAGAAGCATTTGATAGATGGTACAACTCAGTACAGTTATATCTATGTCTGAATTGGCTATGAACCAGCGAGGCCTGAGGAGGAAACTATTTGATCTTCTATACTGAAGGACGAGCTCAAGAAACAGCTGGCCAAGCAGCTGAGTACTTTGGAGATGAGATGACTAGAGAACACATTGTTAGATATCTGTAAGATAGATTCCCATCTTTGAAACAGAAAGATGATACCTATCGCAAATTCCATGAGATCGCGTAAGTGTATGAGGGCAAGATACAAAGAATATCAACTATAGCAACCAATGTGCTGATGTTTCGATTCCCCCTACCTGCAAAAGCCACAGGCGATTAGGCTTTCATTCAACAGTTCTTTAAAAGCATGCACTATAGGTTACAACAAGAAGCGGAATTACATCATGCTGAAACAGACACTGTTAATGAAGTTATAGAAAATGCAGAGAGCATAGGTGCTATCCTAAAAGGCGCTGGCGCTTCTGGGAAGGAATAGTTTGAGAAACCAGCAAAAGAGTTCACTTCTGAACAAGAATGACGGAAGGACAATAGGAAAACGAACAACAAGTCCCACAATAAGCCTAAGGAGCGAAAAGAAAAAGGTCTTTGCTATACCTGTGAAGGTAAAGGACATCTAGCAAGAAACTATCCCAGCAAAGATGACAAGGACAAAGGGAAGGGAAAAACTAAGGTGAAGAAAGAAGTTACCTCCAACAGAGTAAAATAGGAATAACTAGTGGAAGAAGTGTTTATCAATGGGATGGAAGTAGAGGAAAGAGAAAAAGACAACGTCACAATGGCCGCTAGCCTAACAAATTTCTAACCTCATGACACTTTCGAAGGAACAATGCATATCAATGGCAAAGATGCCAGAGTCCTGTTTGATACCGGATCAATAAAAGCAAACCTGATTAGTGCTACCTTTATGACTACGCGTGGAATTCCTTGTCAGGAATTGCAGACACTGATCGCGATACACCTTGCTATGAAAGAGTCACGATTAAAAGGTCATAAAGAATGTACAGTCGACATATCAGCATGAAAGATGAGCAGACTAGGAACTTGGAGGTTGGTCAGTAACCTAGCAAAATACGATGCTGTAATAGGAATGCCCTTTCTGGAACCTTACTAATCTTATATCAAATGTGGCAAATTAGCTACCCTGTTTCCCAAATAGAATGTTCGAAATATTTATACACCCACTAGTGGCATTATCCGAGCAGCAGTGATTAGCACTGAAGATGTCATGGACCAACACCCAGAAGTATTTCAGGAGGAAATACTGGAAGATTAACCACCTTTAAGGAAGATCAATCACGTCATAAACCTTCAACTAAGAAAGGGGAAGCACTCTTTACCTACTTACTCAATACAGGAATGATGGGCAACAGATATGAGCATATGGCTAAGAGAAAAAGAGAAAGTCAGAATCAGGAAACGACAAGCAGTTTCATCAGTAGCATCCATGTTTGCGCAAGAGAAAAAAGACCAGAAAACGAATGAGGCTATTAGTAGACCTTACTGCCAGGAATGAGATTACAATTAAAGATGTTATAACCATTCCAAACCAAATGATAATCCTGAATACCCAGGCAAGGGCAAGATACCTCAGTAAAATTGATCTTAGCAATGCCTATTTTCAAACTAGAGTGGAACCACAGGATGTAAGCTAGAATGCTTTCGAAACACCATTTAGATGTTTCGTCAGCATGATCATACTACTAGGAGATATGAATGCTACAGGGACCTTCATGTGCATAATGTTCAATATATTTGCCAACTACTTAGGACATTTCGTGTGGGTATATATTGCCAATATACTCATCTTTTCTGATACAGTGTCTGAATATTTGAAATACATATCTCTGATTTACAAGAAGCTAAAGGAGGCTCGATTCTATGCAAGTAGGAAGAAATCCTAATTCTACGCGAACAGCGTAGAAGTGTTAGGCCATGTTATCAATGATGAAGGACTCTGACCAGCACCAGAATAAATAGCGAAGATCGAAGAATGGACTACGCCACAGACCAAAAAATAGTTATAAGAGTCTCTAGGAATGGTCAACTACATCAGTTAGTTTTTGCCACACATTGCAAGCATTAGATCACCCTTAACGGAACTCACCAGAACTGCAGAACCTTTGTGGGCCACCACCCAAGACCAAGCTATGGAAAGTATTAAGCATATTGTTACGAAATACGAGGTTATGAAACTACTACAAAATAGTTCGTCAATTCCCATATGGCTGATAACCAATACATCTGACACAGGTGTAGGAGCATGGGTAGGACAAGGAGAAGCACTGGAGAATGTTAGACCTGGTTCACTTCATAGCAGAAAATTCTCTAATACACAAATGAATTATAGTACAACTGACAAGTACCCCCTAGCGATAGTTGATACAGTGACGGCATTATACCACATACTTGCAGGAAGCAAGTTTACCATTGTCACTGATTATCTACTTCCAACCTATCTCCAGACGAGCACCACACCTACCAAAAAACAACTGTGATGGAGAGGGTTCATGGAAAAATACAACACTGAAATAGTGTACAGACCAGGAAGATAGAACTATTTAGGAGATTCATTATCCCATCTTTATAATGAAAGTGATGATTACCAATATGCTGCAAATGATCCCAGACAAGAAGACGATTCACCTACTTCCTCACCTATTTTATCCTTTCTTTCTTGAGAAAAACCTATTACCAAATACAAAATATCTCGATTTGAAACCCTCACAGTTGAGCATATTGGTGTTCATTCATAATGCGCAAGTGACTATAACCTAGAGGAAGCACAGCTGGATGCAGACGATTACAGAAATAGCACACCCCTAAACGATTAGGGAGACTATCGCAGTTATACCAGTGGTAGGAGTAAGGAGGAACTTGAATACGTATCAATACATTAGTCATTCTGCACTATACCCTTCTGCCCGGACTACGAGGAATTAAAACCTAAGACAAAGACCTGTGCTGGCTCCTCCAGCAGCAACCTGCCAATTATCGAAACTTCTCCTAACACCAACAATGATTACACCGATTAAGATACCCATTTACCACGCCCCCCCCTCGATGTCCGAGCCAACCAGGAGCGCGTCAAGCAGGCATTAGGATGTGGCTCTCCTACTACCAAAACTCATGATCCTGAGTACCCTGAGCATCTCCAAAATGAGCACCTCTATACAGGACCCCTCGCATACCTGAATCAGGTTCCAGTAGTAGAACTACTCTGCCAACCTCACTAAAAAAGAAAACTCTGCCAAGTATATGAGACAACTGATAATGAGGAAAATGTAACAGTATTAAAAAGGGTGGTGGACAAAAGGGATATAATTCAAGGAGTTAATGATAAGAAGAATATTCGGAGGAAACGGATGGCTAAAGGATATAGGAATGACCCTATCTACCAATTAGCAAAGGACTCCAACTACACTTCATGAAATGGAATAATGCAATATTAGAAGATACGTAATGGTCTGCCCTATGCCACTATGAGAGGAGGAGAAGATTGCATATATATTCAAAAAAAAACGTCATGGAGTGAATGGAGAAACACTAAGGGAATTGATGATAGGGGAAATACATAATAAAGGACACCGTAGCGCTAATCTAAACCTCTGGTGCACAACAGAGTACATCTACTGGCTGGAGATGAGGAAATATTTTCAAAACTAGGTGCAACAGTGTGACATATGTTAATTGAACTGTGAAAAGACGACATTGGCAACAGGCAACACGCTTTCGCTCCCCTGTCCCTCCAAGATGTTTTTGAGCTAAGCTATTAATTTCATGGGCCCCTTTACTAAGCTAGGAGGACATGATTCAGTGTTGGTAGTAGTGGATAGAGCAGTTGGTTTCAGCTGGCTGATACTAACATCGGTGAATGCTACTGCGATTTCGACAACGGATTTAATCCATCACCATATCTTTATGCCTCCTGGAATACCTTCATCAATTATTAGCAATGCTGACCCCAGATTCACCTTCCAGTTTTGAACACAAACCTTGCTGATGATGGGAGTTGAACAGGTTATGGCTACGCCTGGATACTACTAGACTAATGGATAGGCGGAAAGAAAGATCAGAGAACTTAAAACAGCATTGAGGAATATTGTTAATACGCGACAAATAAACTGATTAACCTCCCTTCCTGAAGTGACTACTTACTCTAATGCAGGGCACTCTGATATTATTGGTATGTCTCAGTACAAGGCTGTGTATGGATGAGAATAGCAGTTGCTCAACACTTAAAAAGTCAACTCCACAATAGTCCCAGGATCCGATGATTACTACAATCATCACCGAGAGATTGGGAATGCAGTATATCAAGCGTTATGGTTGGCTAGGGCAAGATCAAGCAAAGTAGCAGCTTAGAGGAGGAACTAACACAAGCGTGTCGAGATTGGAGAAAGGATTCTGGTTTTTAGAGACCAAGATGCGACAAAATCCAGCCCATCCCAGAAATTACAACCACATTGGTGAGACCCTTTTACAGTACTCAAATTCGATAAACATACGCAGAACTACACTGTTAGCATGGATGCAAGGGTGTGCGGAAGGAAGAATAAAGTTTTCCATTGTTCGGTAGTCAAACCTTATCCCCTTAACAACGATTTTGGGTTTCTGGGACGAGCATTAGTGAAACTGACACCCAACCTTATCAACGAAGAACAGGAATAGGAAGTTGAAGCACTGCTCAATTACAGTGAACGATATAGCCAAGGATAGTTCTTAGTTAGTTGGAGATGATATCCAGCAAGCGAGAATAGTTGGGAATGGGTAGAAGGATTAGAACGTGCGATAGATTTAGTTCAAGCATGGTAGACAGACAACATATTAGGAGACGAGTTTCCGATGGTATTTTCGGGTTTATTCCTATCTGTTATTCTCCTACTAAGGATGGCTTTGAGAGCTATTCAGATGTACCCGCGGTTGATAAAGGTTTTTGAAATCCTTATTTGAATTCTAATTACGATAGTGAGAATTATGGATTTTTTTGGTTGCATTTCTGAAATTAGGGTTTTACTTTATTTTCAGGGTGTAACCGGTACCAGTTACTGGTTTAGGATTTTCAGGTACCGGTTGAGACTATTTGTGTTTTGAATTTGTTTCAGGAAATGAGGTATACCTCTAGCCTGATAGTATAGGGTTGGATACTATATATATTTTATGGGTGGTTTCCAGTATCAGTTTGATACTCTATAGGTTTTATGTTTTGTTTTGAGTATCGGTTTGATACTCTATATGTTTTATATTTGTTTTCAAGACTACCATTTTGGAGTCTTATATGTTATGAGAATAAGGCTCCCAGTAGCCTAAGAAATGTATTTAAGAACTATTCTTTATGTTAGAAGAAGCAGACTTCGACAGACAGAGTTTTAAATATACTTGGTTGAACAGTTACTTTTTTCAGTTCGCTGCAAGAATCTTTAGTTTGAGATCCATCAAACATCTCTGAAACTTCAGTAGTTACCATATTGTAAGATGTCTATTCAACAACCTCACTTAAAAGCCTCCGAACTTTGATTAACTAGTTACCACCTGCCGTACACAATAAAGCCCATTAACCCTACCTTTACTGCATCTTCTGAGAGGCGGTTACAGTGTGTAAAACATAACATACTTATGGCTAACAACTAGGAATCATGTGAAACTATCATTTGATCAAGTTATATGACTAATGTAGTCAAATGCACAAAGTCCATGAGCTCGAAGCAAAGTCATTTGTGAAACATAACATGCCTATAACTCATAACTATTAGTCAGCTGAAAACCTTTCATTGCTAAGTATTAGGCTAACGGCAAACTCAAGTATGTAACTGAGGGACTTAGGTCAAATCTTTAATCTGAGAATCTGTCCAAGAAGGCTCGTCCCAATAAAATTTGTAAAGTAAAGATTTATAGTGTGTAACAATATTATCTGGAGAAGATCTCTGCTCCATTACTTGGTTATATCTGTAAAGCTCGCGAGGCAGTTCGATATTTATATCCCACGTCGGAGTGTTCGCAGACAACTTCTAACTACTATACCTCTGAAGTACTACTCTGATTTTAATATGCTAAAGTCCAGAATCTTATAAGGGCAAGCACCATTTGCCCCTGAAACTTCCCACAAGCTTTCACGGTTAGGGAATAGTATTCCTCCATTGACATGACAGCGCTATTTGTTGTACCCAACTGCAATGTTCAACTTATTTGTCCGTATTGACTATTAGATTACTCTAGTCTTGTTAACTCTCATTCAACTACTCTCTGCAGTCACGAAGTGATAAGGCTCATGCTGGGCCACCTAGTACTAATCGCAAGTCCAAGCCCAATGTGTCAAAGTATTAAGGATCTCCAACATTTCTAAGTCGTCTTTTCTAGGGGTGCTTCCACTTGGTCTGCCGGCCACCACAGAGAGGACCTATTTCTAGGACCAACTAACATGTAGCTGGTCTCAGAAGGGTATTGGTAGATTCGGTATGTCTGTAATAGCCTCAGCTATGAAGACATTGTCTTGGAGTATTTCCAAGAAATGTCGCGTCACCTACAGCGCATAGTTTCAGAAGCCTAACTTTGAAGCGTACTATCTCAATACGTCAGCAACAGACCTCTTCCGTTCCACTTCCCTGATATCACGAAGGATTCCCTCTCATATATGGTGCGAACCGCTGGTGGTTGGACAGATGGCGGTGATGTATATGGTATTATAAAGTAGGCTATATTGATGTGACATTCTAGTAACATGACGCTACTTGAGAAATCTCAATAATGACATGCGGGCCCAATAAAGGGGCCCCAGCTGTGTATTGCCTACATTTTTAGTGAATCGAGAGTCAGTGTGCAGTTAGTCTACCATGAGTCAGGGTACTTGTCTCCGATCTCGATATGTCTAATATAAGCTTCTGCCTACCAGGCTTCCCCTTGAATACCTTTATAACTTTTATAAATATTTCTAATTACATTTTAAGACTCAGTGTCGTCAGGGTAAAAAACCGTCCGCATTTACTTCGCCATGGTAGGAAAACCTTTGACTCACTATCTTACTTCTACCTTTACTAGCATGTCCTGATTTTCATTGTGAAAGCTTTTCACTACTTCTTCTGCATTTTCCTTACTGGTGGCTCGCTCCCCTGTGTTCTCATCTTCTGAATGCTCTAGCCATTTGATGAAGTACCACTGTTTCTACTTCTCTTGATAGCGGCTGCGTATCCATTTCCTGTAAGAGTAAATCTCGCTTCATGTTAATTTTTTCAACCTCCCATTGTAGAATGCCATCAATGTCCTCCGGTTCTCTAAAGGGTTGTTGACAATTGCCATGAACTGATTCGCGATAGGGTTCCAATAATGCAACATGGAATACATGATGAATGTTCCACCAATCAGATATATTGAGCTGAGATGGTCTTGATCTAGGTTTTTCCAATATTAGGAAAAGACCATATAGCTGCGGCCACGGCTTTTTTAATTTGCATCTGGTGTGCATATTTTTTCCGTTTAATATTACTTTGTCTCCAACCTTTAAGTCCCCCTATTGTCTAACTTTCAGGTTATAGTAGTTTGACATTCCTACGCTTTTTTTTCCAGAGACTCTCATGCTTGATCAAGTATTGTTTTAATCCAGTTCGTGTAGACTGTTGCTCCTAGATTTTGTGCTTTCTGCTCCTTCATCTACTCTGTCTGTGGATGAAATCCATAGAGTACATAGAATGATGACATCCCATGAGTATTGGTTGCGGAGTGGTTATAGGCATGTTCAGCTAGTGGTAGTAGGTGATACTAGTCATCCTGATCAGAGTTGACAAAACTTTGAAGTTATTTTGCCAGCACTTGGTTGGCACATTCCTTTTCTCTATCAGTTTAGGGGTGGTATGCCATTGTTATTCTTCGCTTAATTTTGAGTATCTTGCAAAGGGATTCTAGGAATTGCCCCATCAAGTTTGAGTCCATGTCCCAGATAATTTCAGATGGTGGGCTGTGCAGCTTCTATACTTCCTTCAAGAATGCATTTGCGACATCTAGGGCCATAGCTGATGTCTGTAGTCTGATGAAATGTGCCATCTTCTTGAATCAATCAACTACTACTATTATCTGAGTGTATCTTTGCGACTCTGGTAGTTGTGTGATAAAGTCTATTGAGATACATGTCCATGCTATATAGGGTATTTGCAATAGTGGCAATAATCTGTACTTAGCATCTCTAGGGACTTTATTGTATTAGCATTCATCGCAGGATCGTACATAATTGTTGACCCATTCCGCAAGTCCTTTCCAGCAAAACTGTGGTATAATAATCTCCCCGGTTTTCTCTTGTCCAAAATGTCCCGCAATCTTTGCATGGTGATATCCTTCTGTGATCTTGGTATATAGTGCTTGACTATTTGGTACAAATAGTCTTTGCTTATAACCTAATAGATCATCTGTTAACATCCAATCCTAGGGAGAAATTTTTTCCTTCATCCTACAGCCTAATGGGTTCTTCTCTCTGGTATCTCCAAGCTGCATCTGTCCCGATAGCTGCCTGTATCTCACTTAAGAATTCAGGATTAAACTGCTACATATCCTTTGGTAGGATGATAGTATTTGACGTTAGAACTTTCTCCGGTACTTCTGAAATATCATACCAGTGTTCATTGTCTTTAACCAATACAGTGTAGGTAGCTGATACTAGGTTCCTGTTCTTTGCCAACTAAGGATCTTGTCACTATATTAGTGCTTCGGAATCCCACAGTTCGTCATCCTTTGTCTTCCAAGACGTCTACTTCTGTCATGTCTGAAGTATTGATTTTTTCTACCACTAGTTGGACTCTGCAATCACCCATTCTTATCTGGCAGTCAATATCTTTATTATTGAAAAGTACCACCTCCACTTTACAATTGTAATTGGCATTGATTACTCCTGCTGTGGTGGAGATTCCCCTTCAAACACCTAATCCGCTTCTCGGAGCAAGTCTTCCATCAGTCCCTTTGGATAGCCCTACACCTGCCCCAGTCCTTATTAATGCTTGCCTATATTTAGGGACAATATCATCTTTTAGGGCATAGCGATCATGCCCTGCCACCATTCTTGTACTTTAGTTGGCAAGTATGCTGTTTTGCTTAATCTTTTAACCCTAATCACAGGTTTCTTTCCACCGCTGCAAGGTTCCAAATCTAAATCCTTGTCTCTATCCTAGTTTCTCCTTTATCGCCTACCCTTGCTACTAGTGATACTAGAAAACCTTCTGGTTTCAAAACTTTCTGTTGTTGATGCATAGCTCCCTGCTCAGGACAGTACTCCGGCTGCCTGCTTAATGCATTAGGTTTTCAGCCTTTCGTGCCTGATCAGCATAGAATACAAAAATTGTATTCTACCAACTTCTAAGCCCATCGAATCTGATGGCCACTTCAGACTTTTGAGGTAAGGAAGTATTGTAGGTTTTGATGGTCAGTAAAGACTTTAATCAGTTTTTCTGTTGTGATCAAGTAGTGTGTCCATTCTTTGAATGCTTCGAGAATTGCGAGAAGTTCTTTATCATGAATCTTATAATTTTGCTACTCTGATTTCAATTTTCATGAATGGAATGCTACTGGATATAGCCTTTTCTCAAACTATTAAGAAAGGATGCAACCTAGTGAAAGGATGCAACCTAGTGTGAAAGTGCTAGCAGCGGCTTCTACCACTGTTTCTATTTCTAGAAAGAAATGGCGGAGGATTGAGGCTGTGGTAAATCAGTGCTTTAGTTGTTCAAAAGCCAGATCCTGTTCAATTCCCCTTTTGAAATTCTTTTAGACTTCCTTGAAATGTTTTGGTTACTGGTTTGCAAATAGCCTTGAAGTTTTTAATCAATCGTCGGTAGAAGTAAGCAAATCTGATAAAGACTTGCACCTCTCTAACCAGCTTAGGTGTCTTCCAATCCATTATAGATTACCCCTTCTGAGTACTCATGGATACCCCATGGAATGCCACAATGTAGCCCCAGAATTCCAATTCTTTGTTGCAGAAGGTCAACATTTTTAGTAAAGCTGCAAATTGAAAGTCGGATAGACTTTCTAAAACTCTCTTGACAGCTTCGTTGTGTTCCAGTTCATCTTTTAATAAATAAGAATATTGTCAAAATAACAGACGACTCACATGTCTAAGTATTCTTTAAGTCCTTGATTTCTCATATCTTGGAAAATTGTCAGAGCATTAACTAATCTAAATGGCATGGCCTTTTATTTGCAGTGCCTGTATCTCATCCAGAAAGCTGTTTTCCATTTATCTTCTTGGTTAATCCTAATCTAGTCTTAGCTTTCTTTGAGGTCAGACTTGGTAAAGGTCTTAGCAGCGGGCACGTAGTCTCGAAGCTTTGACATTAATAGAAGTGGATGCTTATTGAGGATGGTAAACTTGTTTAGATTTCGGTAATACACAACTAGACATAACCTCCCATCGGGTTTGGGTAAGAATAATATAGGTGCTCCAGCAAGGAATTGACTACCGGTAATCTTTTCCTCCTGATCATTGTTTCCAACTATTCTCACAAAGCCTTAAGCTGTTTTGCAGATAGTGGATATATGGGTCCCCCGTGGGGAGTTCATCATGGGATACACTTGATCTCATAATCGAAGGTTTGTCTTAGGGATAGTTTTTTTGTCCTCTTTGCTGCAAAAAAGATATTTGTATTGCCAGTATTCCTACAGCAACATTGTGAGTTCTACTGTATTTTCGATATTTCCCATTCTTGTAATACTATAAGGATTGGGGTCGTAAGCAACTGATTCATCGTATTCAAAAATGTCCGCTGTTCCTGGATCTTCTTCCACCTAGTTTATGCAATCTTTTGCAGTGAATGTCTAATTTTCTGCATCATCTATGTGAGACAGTAGGTACTCACCATGCCACCAACCAAAAGGGGTTATCATTCTATGATGACCTGCTATTAGGCATATGGAAATCTGAGACAAGATGTACACAGACCTCGTGGCAGGATAACTGCGCACAGACTCTTGATTTACCAGAGTACCAATACCCTCCTGCGGCCCCGTTATGGGGCACGCACATCATTAGCAAGTTGTCGAGAGTTGAGTCCCATAACTAAAAGGTCAAATCAATGTAGCCCACTTCACAATACCATATGCGTCGCAGCTGTCTGTCCAACCGCATGCTGTGCGCAGGAAATATGTGGGGGACCTTTAGTGACATCTGGGAAGTGGAATGGAGGAAATCCGTCTGAGGTGCATTGAGATAGTAGGCTACAAAGTTAGGCTTCCTAAACTATGGGCCAAAAGTGACAGAATGTTTTCAGCGAAATACCCCAAGAGGATATCCCAGTAGTAAAGGCTGTTAGGGCTAGACTGAATCTACCCATACCCTTCTGAGATCAGCTGTAGGTTGGTTGGCCCTAGTAATAGGACCCCTCTATGGAGGTCGGCAGGAAAAGGAGAGGCAGGCTCAGAATAGAAGACCTAGATAAGTCAGAACCCCTTAAGAGATCGAAACCTTGAACTCCCACGTGCGATTGGTGCTAGGTGGCCCAGCATGAACTTGATCACTTCATGTTCAAAGAGACTACTAGAACCATAGTCAACAAGACTAGCGTAATATAATAATCTATGTAGACAACTAAGTTGGAGGCCACTATTTGGTATAATAAATAGCACAGTCATCTCGACAGACGAATACTATTCTGTAACCACGAAAGGGTGTGATAAGTTTCAGGGTCAAACAAGGCTCGTACTTATAAGATTGTGGATGTTTGCATATTAAAATCAGAGTGGTATCTCGAAGGCGTAGTAGTTAGAAGTAGTCCGCGAACACTCAGATGTGGGGTATAAATATCGAGGTGCCTTCAGAGCTTTACCGACATCATCAAGCAAAGGTGAAGATATCTTATCAACATAATATTGTTCTACACTTTACTCTTTGCTTTACATATTTTATCGAGACGAGCCTTCCTCGACAGATTCTGCAATTGAAGATTGTGGCCTACATCTCTCACTTATATACTTGAGTTTGGCATCTTCCTAACAGTATATTGATATTTCTCGTATTACCAAGGCTCACTATATGAACTACAAGTTCACTTCAAACTCCACCCTCAGCTAAGACCTCAATTATGTTTTTAAAGCACCTCACTGTCCTATTTACATTCATACATTGGAAGAAATCTCCCCCAGTGAGCTATTCGAAATCGTGGAAGAGTTTACTCAACAAATCTCGTGGTTCACAATACTTTTTAGGATCACATTGAGGGATCCCTTCAATCGTATATAACACACCTGGCCTGGTTCGAACTTTGAGTAGAGTTCAACCCTGTCACAAGACTTCATTGAGTGGCGTACACAGTACTCTGAGAACAAGAAGTCTGACACAGCTATCCGGGAGCCAGACATCCTCTCAGCTTAGGCCTAAAAACCTATTCATAAACTACAACTACATTTTGAATCTCAAATAAAAGGAAATTCGGATCCTGAGTCCGGAGTCAGATCACTCAAACCCTTTTTTACCTATACCTCTAGAGTACCTAAGACATTTGATCCCTTACATACAATTCCTTAAACCGTTTAAAGGATGTCAAGAACTCTAGTACGTAGTACCAAAAATCACTCATCTTAGACTATCAGAATAATTAGCCTACCTGGAAAGTATCACCATGGCTGAGATCCCTCTAGACCTGAGAAAGAGGATAACGGTGAGAGAAGCAAGAGACACCTACCCGGATATGATGGGAACCCATAATTCGGCAATACATAGTCCCTTCGTAGTGACACCCCAAGAGTTGTCTTTCAGGAGAAAAGCTCAACCCTCAACCCAGTCCTCTAGTGTCACAAGCACACATCGGATAACAAGAGCCTCTATACCAAAGCATGATTGAGACCACACTACAAACCAAGCCACACTCGCCACCCGTCTAGGGATACCATTGGGTCAAATAAGGCAAGACATAGCCACCTTGCTCGACCAAGCCAATATTGCCTTCAAACCTGTGAAGGGAGTCACCCTAGATAATTCCTTAAAACTACTTAGAGTTCAAAAGCAAATTGTAGAAGGACAAGATGTTCATGACAACGATATCGCAATCTTGTTGATGCAGGTGATAGGCGTGAAATAGGAGGTCAAGGGTATTCAAGAGGAAATGCTAAGGGAAGTAGCAAAGAAGATTGATGCACAGGATAGGCATCAGCAGGAATATGAAAATGTAACCATGAGGTTACATGGAATGCTCAGGCAACAAAGCTAGGAGGCATTAACCCGAGACCAGACACTAGAACAAATGGTCACCGACCTAAGGGCAGAGTTCCTAGAATTCCATAATCAAAGTATCACATGTGAAAGCGAAATAAAGGGTACCCGTGGGCAAATTCGTAAAGATCAAACTACTCACCAAGCAGAGACTCGTAAGTCCCTAGACCAGCAACAGCAGCAGAATAATGAGACAAACAATACCCTGAAGGTATTGGAAGCGTCAATAAATAAAATGCTGGCCACCGTGCCAAGTTCCGAAGCTACAGGGCCTGCACCCTTGCCCACAACTGTAGCGACGGATGATGAAGAGTCTTACGCTCTGCCCATGCAATGGGAAAAGAGGAAAGGCAGAGAAGCCGCTAATGCATCCCCTTCAGGTGCCAAAGGAGATAACTCTGGTGATCCTAGCGATGATGATGACGATAATAAGGAGAGAGGTAGAAGGAGAGGAAGTCCAAGCCATGGTTGGCAGGGACATATACCAGATCAGTCTGGTATAACAGAAACACTCGCCAACACGATGGTGCTTAATATTAAGCAACCGCAGAAACCACCCCCATTCTTAGAGGATAAACCCACACAAGATATATACGTGCCGATAATACAATGCAGCCACTATTGCGGAAAAAACCCACAGATCTGGGAGGACTCCCATGAACGAGTCATATATGCGCTCAATCACACTAAGGGAGATAGAGTACTTCCTTACACCATCTGGTACTTGAAGGCTATGGACAGACTTCAAGGGGAAATCCAACAGCCAGAACTGGCAATATGAACTCGCTTTGAAGTTGATATAATCCAGCGATTTGACTGAGCAGAAGCCGAAAGACTAGAGCTTCGAGCTGCAAAACTGATCCAGTACAAAGGCAGTATTGAAAGTTACCTTATAATCATGCATAACCATAACATATGGGTACATATGACAGGAGAGTTCTGGAGGGTGGAAGTCGCAAACAAACTTTCAAAACCAATTGTCTGCAGGTTGTTAGCGTTGCAGTAGATGACGGATCAAGAATGGGAAGAGGCACTAAGGCTTTGCAGTCAGTCAAAATAGGGACTTCTTGCTAGAGAACAAATTGCCTGTGACAAACTATCCAAGCCTAAGATAGTCAAGCAGGTTAAAAGAGAAGACCGGCATGACTGTAAACCAAAACAACAAAGGGAAAATAAACCTTATGTCAAGGGAGGTGGAGCCCGATCACGAAAACAGAAAAGAGACAATGAACTGGAAAAGCCTAAGAAGAGATTGCGAGGTACAGCGAAGACCACCCACACAAACTTCAACCAGGCCCAGAGCGGCATCCCACAGAGTGTGATAGACACTTGGAGGCATGATGAAGATTGCGCATGTTGTGGAAAGAAAAACTACACCTACCAAACATGTTAGAGAGATGCCCATACATTGGCGGTGACGGTCAGCTCAAGACCAATAAAAGTGGGAATTCATCAAGTATGATCCCCTATCGTAAAACTAAAATTAACATGCAGAGTTGGTTCCGTCTAGCAACCAGCCTGAGTGAATAAGACCTGAGAACTGGCAGATGACAAAGAACTGACTAAGGTCAGTTCATTGGTACCGATGGAGACAGCATTTGAGTATTCAGCGTCCAGATGGAGCTAGAATCGAAATGGGAACCCCCTTTGGCTTGGCTGTAATGGGTACCGACTACAACCGGAATCGGATATTCTGTGTGCAACTATGGGAGTTGAAACTCAAAATGATCCAAGTGGTGCAAAGCAAGTCTCTTCTTTCAGAATCGAAGCAAGTAGGCTCTAAGTGAAGAGACTCCGCGAGGGACTTACGAGCTCGAATACAAGAATCAATATATGGAGAAAGAGTCTTGATCAAAAGAGAGGATAGTTAACATGCCTGCATCACCCAGGAGCCAACAGTACGAAGTTCCTTGAGTCACCTGGTGGCTGCCTGCTACCCATGTCCAAGCAAGTTACTATAGCGAAGAAGTTGGGACATAGCAATGCAAGATCTACCTAAGAACAATACACGACCGGAGGACAACTGACAAGGGCTGTCCACCTACCAGACAAGTCTCAGTGGTATTACACGTACATAGTATCTTGCCTTCTAGCCGGAGTGTAGAATAGGGATGTACCGCTTTGGTGCGCAAGACCCCTCTGAGGGAGCTGAACAGATAACCAAAAGTCTAAGAAAATAAGTCAGTGTAAGCAGGAACGCCACACCAGGAGAGTAAAATGGCTAATAACTGCCCGAAAATCTACTATCAGCCTAGGTTTGGCGTGACGGCAGAAGGCATCTAGCCTTAAAGGTTTTCGCGCAGAATTGCATATCGGTGAAACACCGCTTAGTATGTAGACGGAGATTGTTAGCGCTAAAGAGTTACCAGTTAGTGTGAGTAGAGCTCAATGGTTGAAACTACGTGGGCGTAGTAACAAACATTTCATTACGTACACCCAACACCTACGATGCCGAAACGCCAGAACCAAGAACGTCTTATCCATGCCAAGCGCGTAGAATTAGATGCCTCATGTAACCTGTACTGGTTACTAGTTTAGGATTTTCAGGTATCAGTTGATACTGTTTGAGTTTTGAATTTGTTTCAGGAAACGAGGTGTGCCTCTAGCCTGGTAGTATAGAGTTTGATACTCTATATGTTTTATGTTTGGTTTCGAGTATAGGGTTTCATAGTGTATATGGTTTGTGTTTGGTTTCGAGTATCGGTTTGATACTTTATATGTTTTATGTTTGGTTTTGATTATCAATTTGATACTCTATTTATTTTATGTTTGGTTTCGAGTATCGGTTTGATACTCTATATGGTTTATGTTTGGTTTCAAGTATCGGTTTGATACTTTATACGTGTTATGTTTCGGTTTCAAGGTTGCCGAATAGGAGTCTTCCATGTTATGAGAATAAGGCTTCTGGTAGCCTATGAAGTGTATTTAAGAACTGCTATTCTTCGCATTTGAAGAAGCAGACTTCGGCAGTCAGAGTTTTTTACTATACTTAGTTGAATAGTTACTCTCTTCAGTTCGCTTCAAGAATCTTTAGTTTGAGACCTACCAAACATCTCGGAGACTTCAGTAGTTGTGATACTGTAAGAAGTCTATTCAACTACCGCAGCTAAAGCCTCAGGACTTTGATTTGCTAGTTACCACCTAGGTACAGAACAAAGCCCGTTAAACCCATGATTACCGCATCCCTTGAGAGGCGGTTACATTTTTTCAACTTCAACAAGTTATCAAGAGAGAAGGTGTTCCAGGACCAAGTAAGGGAAAGGCTACCGAGAAAGGTTCTAAACAGCGTACATGGGTTTCCAAAGGATGGTTCACAAATACTCCAGCATTGGAGCAGTCAGCAAATGACACAGCTGCTAGGTAGTTAGCCAGAAATGCTGCTGAACAATCAATAGGAGAATCATCACAACAACTACTAGAACCGCCAACCACTACCCCTAGAGGGTACCCAGAATCCCTGAGAAAGTCTACAGGTACATGAGTACCTCTAGCACCACCAAGTAACCATCCAGATAGTTCCGATAGTGACAAAGGATCAGACGACATAGCATCAGAAGCAGGACCCTTAGGGTCTGCAGCCCCAGCACCAGAGGTCCCAAGACCACCGACACCTGGGCCTAACTCAGCCATTACGGCTAAACTCAGTATCAAAGTACATTCGCCCCGCAAGTTCACTGGTGAAGGAGATGAGCTCAATCCAGAAGGGTTCAATAGATGGTATAATTCAGTACAGTTATACCTGCATATCAATGGACTACGGACTAGCGAGACTGGAGAAGCAAACTATTGGATCCTCTATACTGAAGGATGAGCTCAAGAAACAGCTTTTCAAGCAGCTGAGTATTTCGGTAAAGATATAACCAAAGAAGACCTCATTGGATTCCTACGAGAAAGATTCCAATCTTCAAAACAGAAAGATGATACTTATCGCAAATTACATGAAATCACGCAAGTGTATAATAGGAAGATACAGAGAATATCAACTATAGCAACCAACATGCTGATGATTCGATCACGCCTACCTGCAAACACCATAAGGGACTATGCTTTCATCCAACAGCTCTTTAAGAGTATGCACCCTAGACTATGGCAAGAAGCGGAATTACAGCATGCTGAAACAGATACTGTTATGGAAGTTATACCAAATGCGGAAAGGATAGATGCTACACTAAAAGGTACAGGCGCCAATGGGAAGGAAAGATTCGTGAAACCAGCAAAAGAATTCACTTGCAAACAAGAAGGATTGAAAGACAGTCGAAAAATAACCACTAAGCCGAATACCAAAGCTAAGGATAGAAAAGAAAAAGGCTTGTGCTATACCTGTGGAAGGAAAGGCCATCTGGCACGAGACTGCCCCAGCAAAGATGACAAGGGCAAAGGCAAAGGCAACACAAAGGTGAAGAAGGAAGTCACCTCCAACAGAGTGGAACAGGAACAACTAGCAGAAGAAGTATTTATCAATTGCATGGAAATTGAGGAAGAAAAAGAAGACATCCTCACGATGGCTGCTAGACCAACAAACGTCAAACCTCATGATGCTCTTGAAGGAACAATGCACATCAATGGCAAAGAAGCCAGAGTCCTGTTTGATACCGGATCAATAGGAGTGAACCTAATTCGCGCCACCTTTGTCACTACGCATGGAATTCCATGTCAAGATTTGAAGACACCAATCAGAATACACCTAGCTATGAAAAGATCACGATCTGAAGGTCATAAAAAATGTTCAGTCAACATATCAGCAGGAAAGCTGAGCGCACCAGTGACTAGGATGTTGGTCGGAAACCTAGCAAAATATGATGTACTAATAAGAATGCCTTTCCTGGAACAACACCAAGCTCATATCGAATGTGGCAAATTAGATAGCCTGTTTCCCAAACAGAATGTTCGAATTATTTGCACACCTACTAGTGGCATGATACGGGCAGCAGTGCTTAGCACTGAAGATGTTATAGACCAATACCCGGAAGTGTTTCCCAAGGAAATACCAGAAAACCTACTGCCTCTAAGGAAGATAAATTACAAGATTGACCTCCAGCCAGGAAAGAAGTAGTACTCTTTACCCACCTACTCAATACCGGAACAATGGGTAACAGACATGAGTATATGGCTAAGAGAAAAGGAAAAAGCAGGAATCATCAAACGACAAGCAGTTTCATCGGCAGCACCCATGTTTACGGAAGAGAAAACGGACAAGAAATGAATGAGGCCATTAGTGGACCTCACAGCGAGAAATGAGATTAGAATCAAAGATGTTGAAACTATTCCAAACCAAGCGATGATCCTGAATATTCTAGCTAGGACAAGATACCGCAGTAAAATTAATCTTCGCGATGCCTACTTTCAAACAAGAGTTGAACCAGAAGATGTAAGCAAGAATGCTTTCAAAATACCATTTGGATGTTTCGTCAGCAAAATAATGCTACAAGGAGATATGAATGCTCAAGGAACCTTCACGCGCATAATGTCCAATTTATTTGCCGACTACCTGGGACGGTTCATGTGGGTATATATTGATGATATACTTATTTTGTCCAATACAGAGTCTGAACATTTAAAACACATATCTCTGATTTGTGACAAGCTCAAGGAGGCTCGATTCTATGCAAGCAGGAAGAAATCAGAATTCTTTGCCACAAGCGTAGAAGTGTTAGACCAAGGTATTAATGACGAAGGACTCTCATCAGCACTGGAAAGAATAGCGAAGATCGAAGAATGGACTACACCACAGAACAAGAAACAGCTACAGGAATTCCTAGGAAAAGTCCACTACATCAGTCAGTTTTTGCAATACATTGCAACCATTACATCACCCCTAACAGAACTCACCAGAGTTTCAGAATTTGTGTGGACCACCACCCAAGACCAAGCCATGGATAATGTTAAGCGAGTTGTTTCAAAATACGTGGTTATGAAACAACTATAATATGATTCTTCACTTCCAATATGGTTGATTACCGATGCATCCAACACAGGCGTGGGAGCATGGGTGGGACAAGGAGAAACGCTCGAGAATGCAAGGCCTGCTTTGCTTCATAGCAGGAAATTCTCTAATGCCCAAATGAATTATGGCACAACCGACAAGGAAGCTCTAGCGATAGTTGATGCGCTGATGGCATTCCACCACATACTTGGAGGAAGCAAGTTTACTATCGTCACAGATCATCTACCTCTGACGTACTACAAGACAAGCAGAACACACGCCAAAAAACAGCTACAATGGCAAGGGTTCATTGGGAAATATGATACTGAAATAGTGTACAGACCAGGAAAATGGAACAATTTAGCAGATGCTTTATCCCACCTTTATGATAAGAATGATGATTACCCACATACTGCAAACGATCCTACATCAGAAGATGATTCACCTAGTTCCTCACCTCTTTCATTCCTTCTGTCTTGCGAAGAACCTACTATTGAACACAAAATGTCGTGATTCGATGCCCTCACAGTTGAGTACATCGGCGCTCATTTAGAATGCGGAAGTGACTGCAGTCTGGAGCAAGCACAACTAGATGCAAACGATTACAGAAATAGTGAACCCCTAAACGATTGGGGAGACCATCGAAGTTACACCAGTGGTAGGAGTGAGGAGGAACTCGAACATGCGTCAATGTGTTGGGCATTCTGCAACATATCCTTCTGCCTTGACGATGAGGAATTGAAACCTAAGACTAAGATCTATGCCAGCTCCCCCTGCAGCAGCCTACTAGTTATCGAAACTCCACCCAACACCAACAATGATCACAATGATAGAGATACCCATTCACCACACCCCCGCCTTGATATCTACGGCATCAAAGAGTATGTCAAGAAAGCTTTAGGCTGTGGTACACCCTCTACCGAATGTCATAACTCCGAATACCCTGAACATTACCATAACGAACCCCTCTACGGAAGATCTCTCGCATACCTAAACGAAGTTCCGGTAGTGGAACCACCCTCCATACCTCATGAGCAGCGTGAGCTCTACAAAGTTTATGAAACACCTGATGAGGACGAGGCGGTAACGGTATTAGAAAGAGTGGTGGATAAAAGGGATATCATTGAAGGAGTAGATGATATGAAAAATATTTGGAGAGAACAAGTGATCACAGGATATAGGAGCGATCCTATCTACCAGTTAGCGAAGGATTCCAGCCTCACTTCACAAAACGGAATGATGCAACATTACCGAATACCCAACGGTCTACTCTATGCTACTACAAGAGGAGGCGAAGATTGCCTTTGCATTTCGAAAGGTCATGGAGTGAATGGAGAAACACTAAGAGAACTGATAATAGGGGAGATACATAATAAAAGACACCATAATGCTGATCGAAATCTCCGGTATGCAACAGAATATATCTACTGGCCGGAGATAAGGAAGGACTTCAAAGATTATGTCCAGCAATGTGACATATGTCAACTAAGTCGGGAAAGGACTACATTACCTACCAGCAATGCCATTTCGCTTCCCTTTCCCTCCGAGATATTTTCGAGCTATGCTATCGATTTCCTGGGTCCTTTCACTAAACTGAAAGGATATGATTCAGTATTAGTGGTAGTAGATAGAGCGGTTGGTTTCAGCTGGCTGATACCAACATCAGTAAACGCTACTGTGATTTTGACAACGGAATTACTCAGTCACCATATTTTCACCCCCCATGGAATACCTACATCCATTGTTAGCGATGCTGACTCCCGGTTCACCTCCTGGTTTTGGAAACAAACATGGAAGACAATAGGAGTCAAACACATTATAGCTATGCCTAGCCACCACCAGACCAATGGACAAGTGGAAAGAAAGATACAAGAACTGAAAACAGCATGAGGAATGTTGTTAACGCACACCAGTACAACTGGCTTACCTCCCTCGCTGAAGTAACAGCTTACTCCAATGCAGGTCACTCTGATACTATTGGAATGTTCCCATATAAAGCTGTATATGGACGAAAATAACAACTACTCGATACCTATAAAGTCAACGCTACAACAGTACCCGCATCCAATGATTACTACAATTGACACCAGCAAATCAGAAATGCAGCATACCAAGCATTACGGTTGGCTAGAGCAAGGTCAAACAGAGTAGCAGTTAGGAGGAGGAACTCACAAAAACCTGGGGAGATTGGGGAAAGGATTATGGTTTTTGGAGACCAATTTGCGACAGAATCTGGCAGATCTCAAAGATTAATGCTGTGGTGGCAAGGCCCTTTTACAGTACTCGAATTTGACGAACCCACCCAGAACTATACAGTTAGCATGAATGCAAGAATGTACCGAAGAAAGAACAGATTATTCCACAGTTCGGTAGTCAAACCTTGCCACCCTAATGACGATTTCTGATTCCCAGGACAAGCAGTCGCAAAACCGGCACCCATTCTCATCAACGATAAACAGGAATGGGAAGTTCAATCAGTTGTCGATTACAGGGAATGATATGGAAAGGGACAGTTCTTGGTTAGTTGGAAAGGATACCCAGCAAGCGAGAATAGTGGAGAACCTGTGGAAGGATTAGAACATGTAATCCATTTAATTCAGGCATGGTGAATAGATAACATGCCAGGAGATGAGTTTCCTACAGTATTTTCTGGGTTTATTCCTATGTGTTATTCTCCTACTAGGGATGGCTTTGAAAGCTATTCTGATGTACCCCCAGTTGATAAAGGATTTTGGAATCATTATTTGAATTGTAATTATGATAGCGATGATTAGGAATTTTCTTGTTATGTTTTGAAATAACGGTTTTATTTTGTTTTCGGGGTGTAACCGGTACTGGTTACCGGTTTAGGATTTTCAGGTATCAGTTGATACTGTTTGCATTTTGAATTTGTTTCAGGAAACGAGGTGTGCCTCTAGCCTGATAGTATTGGGTTTGATACTCTATATATTTTATGTTTGGTTTTGAGTATAGGGTTTGATACTCTATATGGTTTATGTTTGGTTTCGAGTATCGGTTTGATACTTTATATGTTTTATGTTTGGATTCGAGTATCGGTTTGATACTCTACATGTTTTATGTTTGATTTCGAGTATCGGTTTGATACTTTATATGTTTTATGTTTAGGTTTCAAGGCTACCGAATAGGAGTCTTACATGTTATAAGAATAAGGCTTCTGGTAGCCTATGAAGTGTATTTAAGAACTACTATTCTTCTCGTTAGAAGGAGCAGACTTCGGCAGTCAGAGATTGTTAATATACTTGGTTGAACAGTTACTCGCTTCAGTTCGCTTCAAGAATCTTTAGTTTGAGATCTACCAAACATCTCGGAGACTTCAGTATTTGCGATACAGTAAGAAGTCTATTCAACAACCACAGTTAAAGCCTCCGGACTTTCATTCGCTAGTTACCACCTAGGTACGGAAAAAAGCCCAGTAAACCCACGATTACCGCATCCCTTGAGAGGCGGTTACACCTCAAGACCCAAACGATACCAGTATCAGGAAGGGATCGCTTACCTCCATATACAGGATAAGAGATGCAAAGTTAATGTCTTGTTAGACTTGAGATCTAATATGATTTTTTATCAATAAGGACGTAGTCAAAGCCCTTCATATTCCTATTGTTGAACGCAAGAATGCAGCTCATATTTTAGGCTTTGATGAATCATCAGCCGCCTCGGAACAAAAGTGTTATACCCTATCTATAAAGTTGGAAATTCGAAAAAACTGACACATCTCTGCAGTATCATGTGAAGTGGCTAAAGCAGGTTATTATAGAATGATAATTCTATTTGGTTGGTGGCATTGTGAACACCTAGTGTCCCATATACAGGATGCAAAAAATTGGACTTTCTCCACAAAAGGTTGTGAAAACTGTGGCAGAAGCGTAAGGAATAGCAGATATCTTCGAATATGATGAATCAGTCGCTGGGGATCCTAATACATGTCGGATAAAACAAATTGGAGCCATCAAGAATATGGTGAAACTCAAATCGCTACTGAAGGAATACTGGCACTACAAGCATTTGTTTGAAGCCCAGATGGCAGAGAAATCAGCCTCAAGACGAACATTCATTCCAGAGATGAAATTGATTCTTGGATCAAACCCCCACAGGGGGCCGATCTATCCACTATCCGAGAAACAGCTGAAAGCATTAAGAGAATACTTGAAGACAATGATTAAGCAGAGAAAGATTGCACCAACTCAATCTCCTGCAGGAACACCTATATTATTTGTACCCAAACCCGATGGAAGGCTGCGCTTAGTTGTGGATTACCGGAATGTAAACAAGATTACCATCTTCAACAAACATCCTCTTCCACTAATGTCCGAACTCCGTGACTGTATAGCTGGCGCCAAGATCTTTACTAAGTTAGATCTTAAAGAGGGTTACCCCTTCATTGTGATTAAAGAAGGAGACGAGTAGAAAGTAGCATTCCGGACAAGATATGGGCATTACAAATATTAAGTTATGCTATTTGGATTAGTCAATGCTGTGGCAACTTTCCAAGATATGATGAACCAAAAACTAAAAAAAAAGAAGATCTTGACATTGGAATTGTGTGTTACCTTGACGATATTCTCATTTATTCAAAGAATGAAATGGAACACATTAAAGCCATCAAGTAGGTTATGCAAAGTCTATCAGACTTTCAGTTAACAGTATCGCTAAAGAAATCGAGTTTCCACGCACGAGAGGTTGAAGTCCGCGGCTATATGTTGGTAGTCGATGTTGCGTCTATGAGCACCCGCAAGGCAGAATCCATAATGGTCTAGAAGGCACCTAAGTCGGTGAGGGAAGTACAAGGCTTTATTGGATTCGCTAACTTCTACGGACTATTTATAAAAAACCTCTCAGCTCTTTGCAAACCCAATACTGTGACCTTACAAGCAAATCCTAAGAAAATCAAATAGGAAGTCGAGCAGGATACGGCATTCGAAGAATTAAAATACCGATTCACAATAGCTTCTATATTCTACCACATTCTCCCAGAACGGGAACCAAGGGTAGAAACTGACACTAGCGATTTCGTACTCAGTTGTGTCCTTTCTCAATACTTTGAGAAAAGGTTACATCTAGTAGCCTTCCATTCCAGAAAACTGAACTCCGCGGAGCGCAATTATAAAATTCCGGGTAAAGAACTTCTTACAATCTTGGAGGCATTTAAGGAATAGAGACACTACTTAATCGGAACGGAAAAACCAATTACTGTCTTTACCGACCATCAGAACCCACAATACTTCCTCACCTTGAAAGTCTGAAGTGGCCATCAAATTAGATGTGCACGGAAGTTAGTGGAATACAATTTTCGTATCGTATACTGACCAGGAACGAGGGGTGAAAAGCCATATACGTGAAGCAGATGGCCTGAGTACCATCCTGAGGAGGGAGCTACACATCAGAAATAGACAATTCTGAAACCAGAAGGTTTCTTGGTATCAGTCGTAGCAAGAGTAGGCGATGAAGGAGAAAACTGGGATGGAGACAAGGAATTGAATTTGGAACCTGGAAGAGGTGGAAAGGAATCCAGTATTACAGTCAAGAGATTGAGCAAAAAGGCATACTTGCTGACAAAGGACTCAAGAATGGCGGCAGGACATGACCTGTATGCTATTGAGGATGACATTGTCCTGAAATATGGATAAACATTAAGATGGATGGGTATAGCTGTAGGGCTATCCAAAGGAACTTATGAAAGAGTTGCTCCAAGAAGCGTATTAGTGGTCTGAAGCGGAATATCCACCGGCACAGGAGTAATCGATGCTGATTACGCCGGTGCTCTCTAAGTCATACTATTCAACCATAACAATATGGACTGCCAAATAAGAATGGGCGATTGAATAGCTCAACTAGTAGTAGAAAACGTAAACACATCAGACATGATAGAACTAGACGACTAGGAAGACATTGGACGTGGAACTGCGTGATTCGGAAGCCCTGATATAGCGACCAGATTCTTGATTATGAAGGAACAGGAACCTAGCATCAGTTACCTACAGGCAACAGCTAAAGACAACGAACACTGGTACGACATTTCAGAAGTACCAGAGAAAGTTCTGATGTCAAATGCGATAATCCTGCAAAAAAGTATGAAGCAGTTTAATCCTGATTTCTTTTACGAAATACAAGCAGCTATCGGGACAGATGCAGCTTAGAGGCAAGGATGGGAGGTACTCATTAGGGTACGAGATGAAGGAAAAGATTACTCCCAGGATTGGACCTTAACCAATGATTTACTATATTATAAGCGAAGGCTATTTATACCAAATAGTCAAGCTCGATACACTAAGATTGCAGAAAGATGTCATGATGCAAAAGTGGCAGGACATTTCGGACAAGAGAAAACCTTGGAAATCATTATGCAAGACTTCTACTGGAAAGGACTTGCGGAATGGGTTAACGATTACGTATGATCCTGCAATGAATGCCAACCCAATAAATCCTCTAGACAGGCCAAGTATAGATTGCTACAACCATCGCAAATACCCTATACGGCATGGGCATCTATCTCAGTGGCCTTCATCACACAACTACCAGAGTCACGGGGATGCAAGCAAATAATCATAGTAGTTGATAAATGCACGAAGATGGTACACTTCATCAGACTACTGACATCAGCTACCACCAAAGATGTCACGAATGTATTCTTGAAGGAAGTCTGCAGGCAGCACTGCCTGCCAACCGAAATCGTCTGGGACATGGTCTCAGTATTCGCAGGAGTATTCTGGGAATCACTCTGCAAAGCGCGGGAAATTAAGCAAAGAATGTCAATGGCATACCACCCTCAAACTGACGGACAAACCCAATGTACCAACCAATTACGCGAAGGATCCCTGCCAAGGTTTATCAACTATGATCAGGACGATTGGTATCAACTACTACCACTAGCTGAACATGCATATAACAACTCCGCAACCAATGCTCATAGGATGTCACCATTCTATGCGAACTATGATTTCCATCCACAGAAAGAGTGGATGAAGGAGCATGATGTTCAAAATCTAGGAGCAACACTCTACTCAAACTGGATTAAGATAATACATGAACAAGCAAGAGGGTCGCTAGAAAAGACACAGAAGGGAATGTCAAAATATTATGACCAGTAAGCTAGACAACCAGCAGACTTCAAGATCGTGAATAAAGTAATCTTAAATGCTAGGAATATTTAAACCCAACGGAAATCGAGGAAGCTAAGTCCGAAGCTATCCAGTCCCTTTCAAATCATGGAAAAGCAAGAATCGTGAGCCTTCAAGCTCCAGATATCCGATCGATGAAACATTCACCCCATGTTCCAGCTCGCACTATTGGAACCCATTTCCACGTCAGTTCATGGCAATCGCCAACAACCTTGTAGAAATCCAGTGGATATTGACGGCGATCTACAATATGAGGTTGAAAAAATCCTGAGAAGTGAGATTCGCTCTTATAGGAAATGAGTACCTGGCTGCTATTAGGAGAAGCAGGAACTGTGGTACTTCATTAAATAGCAAGGGTGTTCAGAAGATGAGAACCCATGGAAGAAGACTACCAGTATGGAAAATACAGAGGAAGTTGTGGAGAATATTCATAATGAAAATTCGGACATGCCAGGAAGGGCAGAAGTAGGATAGTGAGGAAAAGGTTTTCCTACCATGGCCAAGTAAACATGGGAGGTTTTTCACCCTGACCTCACTGAGTCTTAAAATGTATTTAGAAAAATTGTAAGAAGTTATAAAGGCATCTGAGGCGAAGCTTGGTAGGAGGAAGCTCCTGTTAGGCATATGGAAATGTGAGACAAGAAGTGCACAGACCTCATGGTAGGGTAACTATGCACAGACCCTCGATTTACCGGAGTGCCAACACGAACCGGCGGCCCCCTCACGGGGCCCGCACATCATGAGCGAGATTTTGAGACTTGCGTCCCATAACTAAAGTGTTACAACAATAAAGCCCACTTCATAACACCATATAGGTCACCGCTGTCTGTTCAACTGCATGCAGTTCACAGGATATATGAGAGGGGACCTTTGGTGACATCTGGGAAGTGGAAAGCACGAACTCCGTTGGAGGTGCATTGAGCTAGTAGGCTTCAAACCTAGGCTTCCTAAACTATAGGCCGAATGTGACGGTACATTTTTGGCCAAATACTCCCAGAGGATATCCCAGTAGCGTAGGCTATTAGGGGTAGACCGAATCCACCCACACCCTTCTGAGATCAGCTGTAGGTTAGTTAGCCCTAGTAATAGAACCCCTCTACAGAGGCCGGCGGACCAAGGGGAGGCACGCTCAGAATAGAAGACCTAGATAAGTCAGAGCCCCTTAAGATGTTGACACGATAGGCTCGGACTTGCGATTGGCACTAGGTGGCCCTGCATGAACTTGATCACTTCATGACCAAAGAGACTACTGGAATGATAGTCAACAAGACTAGAGTAATATAATAGTCTATGCAGACAACTAAGTTGGAGGCCGCTGTTTGGTATAACAAATAGTGCAGTCATCTCAACAGAGGAACACTATTCTGTAACTACGAAAGGGTGTGATGAGTTTCAGGGTCAAATAATGCTCACGCTTATAAGATTCTGGATGTTTACGTCTTAAAATCAGAGTGGTACCTTGGAGGCATAGTAGTTAGAAGTAGTCCATGTATACTCAGATGCGGGATATAAATATCGAAGTGCCTCCCGAGCTTTACAGACATCATCAAGCAACAGAGAAGAGATCTTATCGATATAATATTGTTCTACACTTTAATCTTTACTTCACCTATTTTATTGCGACGTACCTTCTTCGCCAGATTCGGCAATCGAAGATTGTGTCCTACCTCCTTCGCTTATATACTTGAGTTTAGCATCTACCTAATACCTACTTTAGCTACTTCACACGACACTTCAGAAATGTGTCTGTATTTTCCAATTTCCAATTTTATAGGTAGGGTATAACACTTCCTTCCTGAGGCTGCTGATGATCTTTCAATGCTTAAGATATCAACTGCAATATTGCGTTCAACTATAGCAATGTGAAGGTATTTAACTTGGTCCTTATTGATAAGGAATACATTGGATCCCAAGTCGAATAAGATTTTAACTTTGTATCGCTTATTGTGTCTGTAGAGGTAAGCTATCCACTATGGACGGTTCTATTGTTTTGGTTTTGAAGCGCCTAAGTTCACATGTTTAGCATGGATTAGCTTTTCCTAATTCTTACGTTTAGTCATCATTGGTATTGGGTGTAGTTTACAAGATATTTGTTACTACACCCACATAGTTTCGACCATTGTGGTCGCCTCAGGTAAAGTAGTAATTCTTTCGCTCTAACAATCTAGGTCTACATACTGAGCGGCATTTCACGGTTAGCAATTGTGCATGACCAGCTTTCAGGCTTGATGCCTTCACCCAATGCACTAGACCTAGGCTTATAGAAGATTTTCAGGCAGTTGTAAGGCATTTTACTCAGCAGGTATGGGGTTCCCGCTTTCACCAATTCTTTCCCTTTAGGATTTCAGTTATCCATCCAACTACCTCAGGGGGGCCTTGCACACCCACATGGTCCATTCCTGCCCTGCACTCTGGCTATAAGGCAAGATGATACATCCATATAATACGACTCAGACTCCTGTAGTAGGTGGAACAGCTCTTGTTGGTTGTCCACCTGCTAGTATTTTTATCAGGTAGATATTGCATTGCTATGTCCCAACCTCTGCGGTATCGTAACATCCTTATATACAAGTAGCGAGCAGCTACCAGATGATATGAGGAACTTTGTACTGTTGGCTCTCAGGTCATGTAGGCATGTCCAATATTCTCTCCTTCCTTCCAGACTCTCCATATATTGATTCCCTGTGTTCATGCTCGTAAGTCCCTCAGGAGACCCCCTCACCTAGAGCCTACTTCCTTTGATCTTGAAATGAAAGACCTGCTTTGCACCACTTTGATTATTTTGAGATTCGACTCCTGTAGTTACACATGAACTACACGATCCCCATCGTGGTCGGTACCCAATACACCCCAGCCAAAGGGGGTTCCCATTTCGACTCCCGCCCCATATGGACACTGAATACCCAAATGCTGTCGCTGTTGGTACTAATGAACTGACCAAGGTCAGTTCCTCGTTGTCTACAAGTTCCCAGATCTTATTCGTTTGGGCTCATTGCTTGGTGGTAGCAACTCTGCATGCTAATTTAGGCTTTATCATAGTTGATCTTGCTGAACAAATTCCCATTGTTATTGGTCTTAAACTGAATATTGCTCCAGATATAAGGGAGTTTTTCCAACACGTCTGATATGTATTGTTTTTCTTCCTACAGCATGTATAATCTCAGTCTCGCATCTAAGTATCTATCATACTCTGCAGGATACTGGTATGTGCCTGGTCAAAGTTTTTTTGGGTTGTCTTTACCACACCTCCCAACTTCTTCCTCAGCTTCTCGGGCTTATTGTATCTTTTCAGCTTCTATGGTGGGGCTCCACCTTCTTTGATATAAGGTTTACTATCTCTTTGTTACTTTAGTTTGGAGTCACATCAGTCTTCTCTTTTGACCTCTTTTACTATCTTTAGCTTGGGTAGTTGGTCCCTTGCCAGCCTTTCCCTAGTGAGAAGTGCTTCTCTCACTCGACCACATAGGTGAAGCACTTCTTCTGCTCGCCTACGTAGCCGTAGTGCTTCTTCCCATTCTTGATCTATCATGTAGAGCAAGGCTGACAACCTGAGGGCAATTTATTGCGGAAGTTTGGATTTGGCTTCCTCTCTCCGGGATTATCAAGTCATGCCTGCCCTGATATTTAAGTTGTGTATGGTCGTAAAATAACACTCAATACTTCCCTCTTACTAGACTAGCTTCATTTCTTGAAGTGCTTGTCTATTGGCTTTCACTGGGGTGAATTGTTTAATCATATCATGTTTAAACTGAGTCCACATTGCCAATTCTAGCTGCTGGATTTTCCCTTAAAGTCTGTTTATAGCCTTCCTATACCAAATAGTGTAAGGAAGGACTATGCCTTCCTTTGTACAGTTGTGTATGTATATAACTGATTTCCTAGGAATTATTCCAGATCTGTGGGTTTTCTTTCGAAATAGTGCATGTCTTGTATAATCCAGATATATATGTCTGGTATGGATTTGTCTTCAAAAAATGGGGGTAGTTTTGATAGCCATTTAACATTAAGCGCTATCAGATTGGCAAGTGTTTCTGCCATACCAGACTATTCTGGCATCTGTCCTCGCTTGCCGCAGCTTGGACTTCCCCTCCTTCTTCCTCTCATCATCATCATTATCATCATCATCACTAGGGTCTCCTGAATCACCTCCCTGGTCTCCTGAGAGGGATAAATCAGCTGCTTCCTTGCCTTTCCCCTTTTTTCTTTACATAGGCAGAGCATTGTATTCTTCATCATTCTCCTCCTCAACTGTGGGTAAGGGTGCTGGTCTGGCAGCTTCTTTACTTGGTACGGCAGCCAGTATCATTTTTACCGATGCTATTAATACTTTTAGGATATTATTTGTCTCCTCGTTTGGCTGCCTTGTTGGTTTTGGAGATTGCGAATCTCCATCGGGTGTGTTGTACAGTCCACCCGCCATTGTTCTAAGGTATGGTTGATATTCTTTTCCCAATTGATGCTCTGAAAACAGTATTCTAAGAATTCTATTCTCAGGCTGGTAACCATTTACACCACTGTTTGATCGCGGACTAATGCCTCCTGGCTTTGTTGTCCAGGAGTTCTATGTAACCTCATAGTTACCTCTTCATGTTCTTGTTGATGCTTGTCTTTTGCGTCTATTTTCTTGGCCACTTCCCCTAGTATTTCCTACGAGATATCTTTAACTGCTTGTTCCAAACCTGCCAGCTGCATTAACAAGGTTGTCATGTGATTGTTATAGACATCTTGTCCATTTGCGATTTGCTTTTGAACCTTGAGTAGTTTTAAGGCATTCTCTTAGGTGGCTCCCATCAAATGTTTGAAGGCGATATTGGCTTTGTCGTGCGAGGTGTCTATATCCTGCCTTATTCGACTCAAGATTATCCCCAGAGGGCTAGCTAACCTGGCTAGGTTTGCAGCATAATCTCCTCTCTTTGGCACAGAGGATCACGATATCTGATGTGTACTTGCTATACTGGGTGATCAGTGAGAGGGGAGGGGTACTACTCTGCTTCAGAAATGTTGCTCTTCTGGTGTTGATGGAGATGGACTCCATATGACTGAATTATAGGTCCCCGTCGTATCTGGTTAGGTGTTCATAAGTTCTCCCACCATTATCCTCTATCTTAGATCTTGTGGTATCTCAGCTATTATTACCTCTTCCAGATAGGCTAATTGTTCCAATAGCCCTAGATGAGTGATCACTGATACTTTATACCACAGTTCTCAGTATTCCTTAAATGGCTTAAGGAACCATATGGATGGTAGGCAATGTGAACAATATTCTAGAGATATAGGTAAAAAAGGGTTTACGCGATCAGATTCAGGGTTCAGGACCTGAATTTCCGTTTTTCCAGGTTTAGGATGGACTTGTCGTACATATATGGGTTTTAGGCACAGGTTGAGGGGGTCGATAGTCCTTTGCTAATCATACCTCGCTTTTTTGTCTTTAGAGTACTGGGTACTCCAATAGATGAGGTCTTCCGACTCACCAGAACTGCACTCAATGTTTGTACCATGCCAGGTATGATATATGTAATTGAATTGCTCTCTCATCGGGATCCTGGAAGGGATTGAAAATCATGAGAGTTCTTTTATGTATTCTCCTTTATTTTTCGCACAGCTTAGTGTCAAGGATTTCTTCAAATATATGAATGTAAATGGGACAGTGAGGTGCTTTGAAGATATAATTGAAGTGAGAACCGAGGGTGGAGTTTGTATTGAACTTGTAGTTCATATACTGAGCCTTGGTAATGAGAAAACTATCAATATACTGTTAGGTGAACGCCAAACTCAAGTATATAACTGAGGAATATAGGCCAAATCTTTAATCAGAGAATCTGTCATGAAAGGTTCATCTCGATAAAACAGGTAAAGTAAAGATTTATAGTGTGAAACAATATTTTATTGATAAGATCTCTTCTCCATTGCTTGATGATGTCTGTAAAGCTTGGGAAGCACTTCGATATTTATATCATGCCTCTGTGTATTTGCGGACTACTTCTAACTACTATGCCTCCAAAGTACTACTCTGGTTTTATTACACAAATGTCCTGAATCTTATAAGTGCATGCACTGTTTGACCCTGAAACTTATCACACCCCTTCACGGTTATGGAATAGTATTCTTCTATTGAGATTACTGTGCTATTTGTTATACCAAACAGTGGTCTTCAATTTAGTTGTCCACTCAGACTATTAGATTACTTTAGTCTTATTGACTATCATTTCACTAGTCTCTTTGGTCATGAAGTGATAAGGCCCATGCCGGGCCACCTAGTGCCAATTGCAAGTCCGAGCCCAATGTATCAACGTCTTAAGGGTCTCCAACTTATCCAGGTCTTCCTTTCTGCGAGTGCTTCCCCTTGGTCCACCGGACTCTGTAAAGGAGTCCTATTACTAGGACCAACCAACATACAGATAATCTCAGGAGGGTATGAGTAGATTCAGTATATCTTTAATAGCCTCTGCTATGGAGACATCCTCTTAGAGTATTTTGCCGAAGACGTCCCGTCACCTTCAGTCCATAGTTTAGAAAGCCTAACTTTGAAGCCTACTATCTCAATGCGCCTCCTACAGACATCTTCCGTTCCACTTTCCCGATGTCGCGAAAGGTCTCTTCTCATATATCCTGCAAACAGCATGCGGTTGGTCGGACGGGGGCAAAGTATATAGTGTTATAAAGCGGCCTTCATTGATGTGACCTTTTAGTTACAGGATGTAACTCTCGAAATCTCGCTAATGATATGCTGTTAGATATCCTACCTATTTCTTGTATCTTGGAGTACCGCTGCGACAGGCAACAACTCTTAGTTAGTCGCTGGATAGAATGTGATACTTCTCTTGTATTGTATATAATCTTGACTGAATCTGACCTTCTATCAAGACTCCGATTATTATTCTTAGACCGCGGTCTACGTTCCTTACTTGAACGCTAATAATCAGATCGTATCTGGATAGAACTTTCAAAGTGGTAGAATAGATTTTATTCTTAATAGTATAGGTAAGAAAGTATAATAGGTGGTTGCGTGAAGAACTAACTACCAGGCTCTACCGGCCTCCTTTTATAGTCCTTCACTCAACCCGCTTATAAATCAAAACAACTATGAGTCATAACCGTGACTCATGAAAAACATCATATGACCACATCATTGGTCATGTGCGTAAACCACATGATCTCTAAACAGATCATGTGCGTGAAAGTAAACCAAACTGCGCAGCCCCCTTGGCCTCGTGCGCTGCCCCCATGACCTCTTAATAGGTCATGTGCGTGAAAGTAAACCAACTGCGCAGCCCCCTTGGCCTCGTGCGCTGCCCCCATGACCTCTTAATAGGTCATGTGCGTGAAAGTAACATATAACAAATGAAACCCCATGACGAATATCCTCGTCATGGTGCAAACGTCTCCTTCCACTACCTGCCGGAAACATCTCCTTCCACTATCTGCCACAGAACTGTGACATATGCGGCCCCCATAAGGGGGCCCAAGGGGGGTTGTTGGCTCTTCAGTAAATCGAAGGTCTGTGCGCAGTTACCCTACCATGGGTCTGTGTGCAGTTACCCTACCATGGGTCTGTGCGCAGTTACCCTACCATGGGTCTGTGCGCAGTTACCCTACCATGGGTCTGTGCGCAGTTACCCTACCATGGGTCTGTGCGCAGTTACCCTACCATGGGTCTGTGCGTAGTTACCCTACCATGGGTCTGTGCACTTGTCTCAGATTTCCGTATGCCTAATACTAAGCCATATCTATGATAGATACTCACTCTGCAAGCCTACCAAATATTAGAACTAGATCAGATAATCAATTTGGATATGTTAAGCATGCTAATAGCATACAGAGTTCAGTATAACCACTATTTGTGATTCAATCATTGACTCGAATTGGACCTGAAAGTTGCAGAACATCTGCTAGGTTCTCCACTTTACCTTTTATGAATCTTTTCCTTGTAAGTACAACTTTAATCTACTTTATTTCTTCCTCTTCAAATTAAGTTTATATATATTAAAACATACTAAAATTGGTTTCTCCACTCATCTTCTGTCAAACTATCTAAGTTTAAACTTCCTCCTTCTCTCAAGACTTCTCTCACTTTCAGGTATTATCATGATAAAGTGATAATTGAGGCTGTTGTAGTAACATTAATCTTCTTCTACTTCACTTGTGAAGGAACTGTTGGGCAATCATTGTTGGAAACAATTGGCATTAGAGGTATGTTGTTCATTGAGGTACTGATAGAGTTTGATTTTGCTTTATCAATATACTAAATATATCACTCTGCCGTCATTGAAGGCAATACAGCTGTCATACCACCTCGATTCTCTGCGCAAACTCTTTCCACCACCTAGGTCTCTTTTCTCCTAACTGCCACCTAGGTTCCCCGGCGCAAACCCTCTAATGTGAACCGAACCAGATAAGACAGTTCAAGTGATAACCAGTAAGTAATGTATTTTGGTGAGGGCAAAAACTCGGAACTACTTTCCGAAGTAGAAGCGTTGATTACCGGTAACCGGGCAACGCGCTGCGTGAGGACATGTGTTACCGGGCCCCAAATACTTTCACGCCTGAGTACCCCCCCTCCTCACTAGGGAGCTAGAAATATCATAAACCTGAGCCGCTACTCCTTCTGTACGTACGAAATTACGGCTATCATCATACACATGAAGACTCGTAGAAAACAGAGGGATCTCCTTCAGACTTAATTCACACTGAAAGATTATTTGGCAACAAAAAGACTACGGTATCCCATTTGCTGAAGTGTCTAGAAATATGCCCTTCCAAATAATCCTGTCGCATCTTATGATGAGTACTACCGGTAGTCTATGTGTAAGAGAGGGAAAAGCACCTGTAGACCATGCATTATGGAAAGCGCTGTGCACTGTATGATATGGTGTGATGGCAGTTTGGCTTGTAGTCTACCTGTCCACCACTCTTTTCTTCGCTCCGTTAGTTAACCAAGAGAGCCAGCAAGCAGAGGCTGAGTAATAAGTTATCGTCCAGTTGTTTGCTTGTTGTTCACTGGATTTAAGATTCAAAGGACCTGGTATCATATCTACCGGTACGAGTAGTCTATGTCCGAGAACGGCCGGAAAGCTGGCATTCGAAGAAATCTCCCACCTTCCCCCACCATCACCACATCACCACCCCCGACACCATTACACTTAGACTATACTATTTTACCTCCACAAAAACCGAACCTCAGCAAAACATTTTTATCACTCTATCAACTACTCTATCTCGCCGCCCTCTTCCGCGCAAGTACACAAATCTTCATCCTCCCTGCATCCTTCGTCTTTTGCCTTCAACACTCCAATACTCCATCGCACACAATCAAACTTGAGCTCCGGATCGACAGAACATCTGTATTTCTTGCAGAGTCCCGCGGATCGATACCATCCGAGTGCGGTTGTTGACCTCTTCGAAAAAGAAAAAATGTACCCAACATTCACGGGCTCGTCACGCAAACACCGGATTGTTAACCTTTCTGGCCGGAAGCCTGCCGTTGCTCCATCTCGGACATCGCAATTCTCCCGGACTCCGGTTGCCCAAGCATCGGTTCTTCATGCTCAGCAAGAGCGAGCTCAACGTGAAGCCGCGCGTCACCGCTTAAGAGCCGCCACCACGGTGCAACGTGTTTGGAGGGGTCGGAGAGAAGCCGAGGCCCAGAGGGTGATATGGAGAAAAGAGTGGGATAACGTTTTCGCAGGGGGAGCTGGCGGGGATTTCGTGCGGGGGGGTGATTCGAAAGAGTGGATTGAGTACGGGGTTTCACTATTTCTTGCATTTTACGAAAGAGGGCATAGGCCCGGGAGGTGGCGGAAGAGGGATTCAGGAGACTTGCTGAGAATGAAAGCGCTAGTTCTCTTCATGGCTCAATACTTATCTCAAGCTTCCGACAAACCATGCTTAAGGGTTAGGGCACGAGGGGTAGACGGTTACGGAAGCGTAATGATGGAGAAATTTGGGAAGCTACTAATAGAAGTGCTTCAGGAGGAGGTGCTGACCGCCGATTCCCTAAGTGTGCTTCCTTCTTTGGCGGTAGGACTCCCCGGCATTGTTGGTGCGTCATACTACAAGGCCCTTTCTCAAATCACCACTTCTTCCAAGTCCTCGCCTGAAGACATCTTAGATGCTGTATTGACTCCTCTGCAACATGTTGGAAAGGAAAATGGACAGAGGAATGCAGAGATACATCGGGACTTTGCGGCCAACTACCTCGTGACCCCCGACTTGCCGGAACACCTTCAGCACAGCGGCTTTGAGCGGTTAAAGAAGACCGTGGGATTTGGGAAGCTCATTAAGGCCATGTCTGAATCCCCGGAGCAATGGGTTGTTGCTGCGGGTGAAGAGAAATTATGGATGCTATCCTACATAATTCACTTTACTCCTAGTGTGTCTGGCAGCGAAGTGATTGACCTCACTGGAGATAAACCATTGGTCAGCAGGTATTTTGAGGAGCAGAGCTATATTCATGTCATGTCTCTTCTCCTCTCTTCAGTCGCTAAAAAGGCGAGCCAGAGAATCCAAGTGGTAGATATATCTATGGGAGTTGAAGGTGACGAGGAAGACGAAGATGAATCTAGTGGGGAGAGATCTCATCAAAACAAAAACCAACCATTACCGCCGTTTGTCAAATCTAGGCTTGAAAGCTTGATCCAGCAGCCTTCTGTTTCATCCATCTTCTCACGTGCGGGCCCCCCTAGCGGTGACGATCGCTATACAAAAAGGCTCGCCGGATTTGCACTAACGCTACTATTGGTATTCCCGAAAGTGAAACGAGAAGTGTGTATGTGGCTCTGTCTTGCTGAAACTAAGGATGGGGTATCTGTGTTAAGATATCTATGGGCAGCCGTCAGGCGATCAGAGCTGTTTCTGGGAGTCGCCAAGGATATTCGGTTGGCCGTGAGCAGTCTGAGAAAACGAAACTTATCCACCGATGATGCCTCTATAAAAGATTCCGACAACGATGAATGGAATTTGATTCTTTTATTCATTGAGCTCTATGAATTTCTGCTGCTTGTTATGGACGATGACGAGTTTTTTGCGTGCAACAGGGCAGAGAAAAAGGCTCGTCAGTTACCGCTAGAGGATGTAGAAAATCTAAGTGTATTTCTCAAGAACCTGGCCATTGCAATGTATTACTGGGGAGGGGAAATAATGGGAGAGGACAGACAGAGGTCCGATGGAGGAGCTGTCTTTTTCAAAGACCAGCCAAATCAGGGGTGGGAGGTTGAGTATTTGAAAACTGCTGTGACAGGGCTCTTGAAGGCCATCTACGCTAGAGAGTATTATCCCCCCTTGCATAAATTAATAGCTTTCCTAATAGGCCTGAAATAGTTCGAGACGAAAATTCCTCCCATCCAACCACTGGCTTATGACCGCCGCTGGCTTCAACATCGACGGCTTTATTCCTGCCGTCGTGCAGGAAGAGGAAAATAGACATCAGATGGAGAGCGAGGAGGAAGAAGACGACGAAGAACCGGAACGTCAGTATGATCAAGCAGCAGTTGCGGCGCTAAGCCCGCACGAACAACGAAATCTGCTATTAGAATCGAGGAACAAGATACAGCGCAAAAGGCAGCGAGCACTCTACTTAGCAGCCATTACTCCGCGCCTTGAGATAGTTCAAAATCTCCCCTTCTTTATTCCCTTTGCTACTAGGGTGCAATTATTCCGGGAATTTGTTTCAGGCGACCAACGTCGGCGCCGCGGAGGATTTGTCGACCCGGATCAATGGAGGGCCGCCATCCTCTCGCAGAACTCTCGGCTGCCCCCCCCGGCACATGATGCACTTGGCGGTATACTTGGCGATGTCCGGGATAGCCTCAATAGACATCACGCGACAATCAGGAGGAATAGGGTGTTTGAGGACGCTTATGAACAGTTCTGGCCCTTAGGAGAGGGCCTCAAGGAGCCCATTCAAATCACTTTTATAGATCGTTTTGGTGTTGAGGAGGCTGGCATTGATGGTGGTGGTGTCACAAAAGAGTTTTTGACAGGCGTATGCAGCGACGCTTTTACACCAAGCTCCACCAGAGGAGCTGATCCAGAGGCCCACAATGGTGATAATACGGATCTGCCTAGCGATGACGAAGCTGAGAATGCTACCGAATTAGGCAAGAATCTATTTTTGGAGAATGAACAGCATTTGCTGTACCCCAATCCGACGAGCATCGAGGAGCTCAAGGAGGAGCTTATTAGGATAAGAGGCCTCTATAAAGAGGTGATCGGGGATGAAGTTAAGCCACTATTGAAAAGGTACGAATTTCTTGGAAGAGTGCTCGGGAAGTGCCTTTACGAAGGAATTCTCGTGGATGTTGCTTTCGCCCCCTTCTTCCTCCTCAAATGGAGTCAACAAGCCTCAGACTCTAAAGCTAGCATGGCCGTTGGTGTCAATGACCTCCGAGATCTTGATGAGGGCCTCTACCGAGGACTAGTGAAGCTTAAGAATTACACAGGCGATGTCGAATCCGACTTTGGGCTTAATTTCACCATCAGTTCTCGACTTCCACGACACGACAAGACTATTACAGTGGAACTTAAACCTGGTGGGGAGACAATTCCAGTTACGAACGCAAACAAACTTGAATACATCCACCTCGTTTCCCGATACCGACTTTCTGTACAGTCGCATATCCAAACCTCGGCCTTTCTGAAAGGCCTGGGCTCGATTATAAACCCAAGCTGGCTGTCCATGTTCAACCAATCAGAGCTGCAAACTCTAGTAGGTGGGGATATCAATACGCCGATCGATGTGGAAGATTTGAGAAGAAATACTATCTATGGAGGCGTTTACCAACTCGGCGACGATGGTATCGAGCACGAGAGCATACGGCTGTTCTGGGAGGTCATGCGTTCTCTTGGCGACGAAGAACGTAGGAAGGTCTTGAAGTTTGTTACTAGCGTTGCTCGGGCGCCGCTATTAGGTTTCGGAGTTTTGAGGCCAAGATTTAGTATCAGAGATGCGGGTGAAGACCAGGGAAGACTTTGCAGTGCTAGTATGTTACCTTTCCATTTATTTTCACTTCAGGTGTTAACAAAGCCAGGTACTTGCGTGAACCTTCTCAAGCTCCCCCGTTACAGGGATCCCAGAATCCTTCGAGAAAAGCTCCTTTACTCTGTCAATTCAAACGCAGGCTTCGATCTGTCTTGAGCTATCATAACCAATCACACAATATTTTTTTTCTTTACTCTGCTGTTGCTTTTGAATTATATCTTATCGCCTATTTCTTTCTCTTTTTTTTTTTGACAATGGGGAGTATCTGGCACCATGCGTCGTTTTCCTTCCTTTCTTGTACTTGGTCTACCTGGGAGACTAGTTCGGGTGTAGATACTTTTATTGTATGGAGGATATTTTCTTTTCGCCTGTGTGGCTGGTGGGGTGGGGTGGGGGATTTGAATCGAACCTGGACATGTGTGTCGCCGGGAATTTCATACAAACTGACCTGCGCGAACTGCTATGGAACAAATAGAGAGACAATAAAAAGTTGGGTTTTTAATGCTGATACGGTAAATGCGGGGAGCAATGTAGCATGCGTGTGGGTGAGCGGTAATTCTTCATTGCAGAGGAGATACTGTACTCGAGTATGATATGAGTAGCTCATTATCGGAGGGTTCTGGGTGAGGCTCTTTTCTTAACGGGAGAGGGGGATGAAGGCTGATGCTGACCTTCGCTCAATCAGGAAATACTTTGCGGAAAGAATTGCTAGGAAATTAACTTGCCCTATTGGCAACATCATTTACCGGTACTATGGTACTCGAGCACTGTACGGTGCGATACTGGTATTGACATCGTACTTACTCGTACAGGTACCGCCAAGTATGTTATCATGACTAGCACAATTTTCACATGTAATCATAGCTCATCACTCAGTGCAACATCCAAAAAAAAAAAACAGTTGGGAATGATTGTTAGGGTGGGGGATGTCAAGTCCAGTCGAGAAGCGCGACCACAAAAAAACGATGGGAACTCCTCCCTAGACTAAATCCCGCGGGAATGTGATGCCTCTTATCTGTACTGTACAGTACTAAGGCCATTAGAGGACGAACCGATAGCCTCCAAACGGGACTTTCCACAAGAGAACATAGTAGTACTAGTACTGAACTCGTTTTTATGATAAACAGGGCTGAGGCTGAGATTTGGCTGATCCGATCTCATCCGTTCCGCTTCCCACCCCGCTCTCCTCCCACCGCTAGATAAAAACACTCAAAAACATCACCAGGACCTATATAATAACGCACTGTATCTCGAAGTACCGAAAGGAAGTCTTCCCCCCAATAAAAACAGAAGAAGGAAAGCCTGATGAACACCCAAGCCAACACCCCCTTGCTCCACCCCGCCCCAATCCGCTACGAACCGCCCTACCTTCTATTACTAGACCTCTATGTCCTAATCTCCAACCTCCCCTCCTTGCTGGGCATAATCCGCCCTTTGGGAACCGACAACCCGCGCGCAGAGCTCTATCCCTACTCCCTAGGCAACATCCTCTCCGTGGTCCTGGGCATAATCCTCATCCTCGTCGGTCTCGCCTCCCTGATGCTGATCCCTGCATGGTTATTCGCACCCGGCTGGATGTGGCTCTGCTGGTTCGCTGGCATGACGGCAGTGACGTTGGTTTTCTCCACGGTTCTGAATGGATCTGCCGGGGATGTTATGGTTAGTAGTGGACAACACGTGCGCGGGAGTGCGAAATCGGAGGACGAGAAGTGGTTTTTTGTGAATGGGGTTATGACGGGTGAGTTCTGGCTGAAGACTAACATTGAAGAGGCTGAGAGGAGGTTTGGAAGGAGGATTTGGGGTGTGCATAACCGGAGGTTTGTGTCGCTTTGTTTTTTCTCTGTGCAGGTGAAGATGGGAGGGGGGGAGTTGATGTACACTGGCTGACAGGGTGTGGGGGATGGGGTGTAGTTATGGATTAGTACTCGACCTACTGCAATGCCTTATCCAGCGAGACCTACGCTACAGTTCTAGCTGCGTACGGGCTTTATACCACAACCTCCGCACCGCGCTGCTGGAACTCGAATCCGTCCCCCCCTCTCCCTCCCCCTCCGCCTCCATTCCCGCTTCCAAGCCGAAGCACAAGAAGGTAATCCTGCTCGCACACTCTCAAGGAGCACTCATCACGTCGCTGGTGTTGGATATGCTCTACGCCGACATACCCACGTTCCTGCTCTCCCGCCTGGAAGTCTACACTTTCGGCAATGCAGCGAATACATTTAATAATCCACTCTACCGGCACGGCGATACGAATTCTAGTGTGCTGCGGCACCTTGAACACTACGCGAATCGCGGGGATTACGTTAGCAGGGTTGGAATACTGGGATTTATGACTGGTGGGGATGTTACCGAGGTGGCGGAGGGCTGGGGAAACCAGTTTGCCGGTAGGGTTCTGGTTAGGGAAGGGCAGGGACACTTGTTTGTGCAGCATTACTTGGACGTGCTGTTTCAGAATGGGTTTGTCGAGGTTGGAGGTGGTAGGGGGGTGGGGAGGTTGTTGGGGTATAGGGATGGCGAGGTGGTGGAGTGAGGATGTGGAGTATCAGATGTTGGGAGAAGGGTGGGGTTGTGGTTATTGATTTTTTCCTCCCTTGTGTAAGTTATGGAATGGGGAATAGGAAGTCTTGGATACGATGTGATAAGCTGGACGGAAGATGGTTGCACAGCTGTCTTCAGCACTGATAGTTTATTTTTGTTGTATTCGTTACTGACACGGTAAATTTACCGGTACCGGTAGTTCTGCACGCTGCAGTGTGTTCTAGCAAGAACGACTGCGGTGCGGCTGCCATGGAGCCCCCAAAACCCCAGACTGACTTCTGGACGAGACCACACCCAAAAATCAAAATACCACTTTGGTCCTCCCCTCATCCATGAACAACCACATCCTAATCATATGTTATCCCCCAACCGATGACTTCTCCAACTCCTTTCCAACTCTCACCTTTCCCCAGAATTGCCATTCCCTACAGCTGCCTTTCTAACCATTTTATCGCGGTAAATCGGCCGGAACACTATACGGCCACAGGGAGCTGTTCCCCGATGCCTGTGTGTTGGAGCCTCACTCACCGGCGCCCCGCCGTAGCCGCCTGCCTATCCATCGGGTTGGGGTTGCTGCCTGGTGGAGCTATCATACCTCGAAGGGAGCTTCACAACTCCTCCCCTTTCAAAGCGTAGAGATGAAGCGGGGGGTCAGAGTTTAATCATTCACCTGCTCCCCGTACCAGGGCGGGTAAAAAAAAATGATATGTCTTTAAGGGAGGATATACTCTATACCGGGGTTGAAATCAGGTCGGTCTATTGATGAATCCATAACCCCAAGTTTTCAACTATGTTCGGGAAGTTGGCGTGGATACCACTTTCTCCGGTGGGCTTCGCCGAAGGCTCCCCCAGGCCAGAGCGTGTGCTGCCGCAGGGTAGGGCCTAGAAAGGTGCACCAGCGAAGCTGTTCCCCTACCGTCCGCAACACAACCCTTGCAGATATTGTAGGTGGTAAGGATCCCGTCTTAAGATTTTAAGAGCAAGCCATTCCCCAGATAATGTAATCCCTTTTCTCTCGTCTTTCTCCCAAAAGCTGGGAGATTCTCGAGAAATGAAGATCTTAGTATGGCGATTTAGATATCAAGTGGGAGACCCACTACTGGTTGAGGGGCGAACCATGCGATAAGCCTTCTAATAATACACCGGGCGCTATAAAAAGGATCTCGCCACGATCACAGATATTTCTTGATCCACGGCCATTTTACCGCTGCGGCGTCTGGGGAAGGCGCGCACGGAAGGAGTGATTCAGGATTACCTGGATTGGCGATGTTCCCAACTGAACAGGGGCCCTATTGGGCCCGGTGGTGGGACCGAGCGGGGGCCTCCTGCGGTCCGTGTAGCCGGAGGTATCTTAGGATGGCGGTCTTCAGGTTGGACGCGGTGGCACGGCTTGAGTGATCACTCGTGCTCAAGCTCTCCCTCCATACCTTTCCATACCCATTTCGAGAACTGTACACACGTACAATATAAATTTGCCTACGGTGTGGGATTATTAAGGAGATCTCCTTAGGCCTGAATTATAAATATTTCCCCCATGGTATCATGCCTAAGGATGAAATCTCAGATTTCGTCTGATAATGATACCGATTGTGTGCGTTGTGCTATCCAAGGAAGCATTCACCGGATCTCTCGGGTGTAACCCCCCCCGCGCAGCGGCAATCCCAGCGCCGAATTTTCATAAACTTTGACAAAAACTGCTTGATTTGTATTTAGGTAGTGACAGTCATATTCTAGGGCAGTGGTGGCGGTGTGTGACCATTGTGAATGGTCTACAGTCCGTGCCATACTCAGAAGTGTTCGAGAAAATCCAAGACATCTTAGTAAACATACCGGTATTTAAATGGGTACGAGTGGTAGATAGGGTGTGCGTTTTCCTGTCCACCAACCATAGTGATGCCAAAAAAACGGCCGAAAACCGCTTGAGAGAGAGCTTCCCCCCTGCAAGACACAATTCCTCCAGAATTTCTCAAGAAGTTGTGGCTCTCCAGGACAAAACAGAGTTTGTGCCATAACAGCTGTTAAGGAGTAAAGTTATAATAGTACACGAAATATAGCCCTTCTTTGCTTTTTATTATACTTCCTTACCATCTGATTTGGAGGAGTTTTTTCAGGCTCTTCAAGGGCATTTTTTCTTCTTCCTATTCTGATGACAGTGTCTAGTTGATGTCCTCCGGCCGGCCATCCCTTCTATATCATAGACTACTCTTCGAAAGTTGTGAGAGTAATCACTCGAGGTTGCTGACTTGGGCTACACCACCGAGACTTCTGCGGAGGGGTTGTGCTCGAGTATTATACTGTACTGTACTATACACCGCACTAAATGCCTTTACTAGACCTTTCCTGAGTCGCTGATATCCACCTCATTCTCAGAAGTAAAAAAAAAAAAGAGAGAGAGAGAGAGAAAGAGAAAAGAGAGCCGTTATGTGTGAGTTTCTCATACTTTTTCTATTCACCTACCCGGATAAACTCAAGTTGGATCTCCCATCTCCTGCTCACGGGAGCCATGCTCCGGTCTTGCGAAATTCTCTTGCCAGAGCTGCTGAAAATCCTGGGTGGAATGATAGCTCATAGGATAGTCTAACGTTAAGTTGTGGAGTAATCTATGTCTCACTCTGATTGCCTTGTGGGCGGAGTAGATTTGGGGTGCGGTAGTTACCGTACTCGCTGCGCAATACCGGTAACGGTAGACCAAACCACACAAGACCTATCCTCGCCCCTTGTTATGATACTATCATACAAGCATGGCCATTCGCTGGTATCGAAAGTGGGCATATTCAGAACGCTAAAGTTAGGGTTTCATTCCATAGATTTGGGGACCTCCGGTCATAGGATATAGCGGAACTAGCATTGGTGTCACATCGCGACAGATGGTCTGCAAAGGAAACCGATGGCGATCACTTGGTGGTACTGGGAGAAGTTAGTGGGAGGGCATGAACTGCTTGTGAATATATATATAATCCGAACGTTTTAAAGCTTAGTCTATTCCTACCCATTGCTTGAAATGGGCCGTACTATACACCACCAACTAGAAAAAGATAAGACAAGTATTAACGAATAATAGGAATGAACAAGAAAAGAGATGATATGGCTTGGCAATTATCTATGGACCGGGAATATTTCGGGTAATAAAGAAGGAAGAATGTGAATGAGAAAAGTCAAAGGACGGACGGGAAAGGCAGGATACGGGTCTACCGGTCGACCGTAAGTGAGAGAGTTGATCGAGTGTTGTTAGGTGAGTGTCAAATTTCCCGAGAAGGCACCGGAAGCTTAGGGGCTGCATGGGAGGGGCGGAGGCAGCCTAGACGGCTCAGCCAAGAGGAGGCTACTGCCTGTGGACCGGAAAGAGAGTCACCGAGGTCTGGCACAGGTTCCCGCTCATCGGGGCCTGCCGTTAGGAGTGCATGTTGGCACTGTTCCGTTCGCGCAACATCCTTGCGACTCGACCATGTCCTCCAGAGAGAGCCCACGACAGTGGTGTTTGGTTCGTGGTATCTGGGATGGCGGTGCGGACATCTTTCCGTTGCAACAGCATCTATACTACCCCCTCATGCCCGTTCCCAGCTGCCCACGAGAGTGGCGTCCGGCCATATTTGGTGTCCGCCTTGTCGGGATTGACATCCCCTCGTTCCTGAAGCATTTTTACTACCACCTCATGCCCGCTCGTAGCGGCCCATAAGAGTGGCGTCGCGCCATATTTGGTGTCTGCCTGGTCGGGATTGACATCCCCTCGTTCCAGCAGTATCTCTACTACCCCTTCATGCCCGTTCCCAGCGGCCCACGAGAGTGGCGTCCGGCCATATTCGGTGTCTGCCTGGTCGGGGCTGACGTCCCCTCGTTCCTGAAGCATTTTTGCTACCCCCTCATGTCCGTTCGTAGCGGCCCATGAGAGTGGCGTTGCGCCATATTCGGTGTCTGTCGGGTCGGGATTGACATCCTTTTGATCAAACAGCACCTTTACCACCTCCTCATGCCCGTTCTCAGCAGCCCACGAGAGTAACGTCCGGCCGTTTCCGGTGTCTACCTCGTCGGGATTGGCATCCCCTCGTTCTAAAAGTATCTTTACTACCCCCTCGTGCCCGTTCCTAGCGGCCCACGAGAGTGGCGTCCGGCCATATCCGGTGTCTGCCTGATCGGGATTGACATCCTTTTGATCCAACAACACCTTTACCGCCTCCTCATGCCCTCTTCCCGCTGCCTATGTGAGAGCTGTGCTCCCCATGCTATCAGTTGCGTTAACATCCTGCTCCTTCATCTTCAATATAGCAGTAACTGCCCCAGTGATCCCGGGAAATGCTGCTCCGTGGAGCCCTGTGAATCCAATAGGTCCTCTCGCTGCATTAAAATAAGGGCTTGAGCCCTTATCTCTCTGAAGACGCAATAAAATTAGTTGAGCAGATATATGCTTACTAAGTCTATTCAGAAGTCTCAATGCAAGCACTTTGACATTTTCCGTCATGTCCCTTTTCGTGTGCTCCCCCCAGTAACAAGACGCATATTCTAGAAGTGGGGTTGTTGCAGGAGCCAAGCGAAGTGTTGGCGGGAGATCCCGCACACATTCGAAATTGAGGTATGTCAAGCAAACCTCTGCAATTGTTGAGTGGGGGCTATGGAATAGTGCTGGATCGTTTAAGAGATGCTCTTGCAGAGTAAAGTGCACAAGCCGGATAGTAGACGAGGACGCCTCGACCGTGACAAGACCCAGACAAGATGCTAGGAGCGTCCGTAACGCAGGAACGTTTTCGACATCCAGATCAGCAGATCCCACCTCCACTCCCAAGGCATGACAGAGCTCCGCGACCTGTAATGGCCGTTCCGAATACAACACCCACATCCGGACCTTCAATCCGAGTATTGGTTTGTTTCCCTTCTGCACCTTTAATCGGGCTAGAGTTGCAGTGTAGGCATCGCTCAGTCCATTACCCTTTGTCATCTCTTCTAGTTTCTTCCTTCTCTGACGAATTGTCACCTCTCCCAAAATAGCATCGAGGTTTAACGAAACAAGGAGGAATCTGCACACAATCGTGGGTGAGTATTGGTGAAATTATAGAGTGGGAATGGCAAATGCGCCTACATATCAGATATCTTTTCCAGGATAGTTCCAATAATATCCGCCCATAAGTCATCGTTCATCGCCTCTGGATCAGCATCCTCGTCCAACCTCGTCTCCAGATAACTCCTAACGTCATCTGTGGTAGGTCTAACAAGTATTATAACCGCCTTGCTAAAATATCTTTGAATATCTTCCCTCACATGAGGCCTGCCCGTGAGGAATATCCGCGTCCTAGGGGAGTCCCGAACAATATCTCTTAGCGACTCCAGCAGCTTCGGCAGATGCTTCGGTAAGCATTCGTCTAGAGCATCAATACAGATGAAAACCTGTGGTAATGAAGCAATGGCGATCCTCAGCATTTCCGTCAGATCGGGAAGCCGTAGCCTTCTACCACCAAGCTCCATTTTTCCCTCCTGAAACGCCTCGCGGAGATACTTCGGGATATCCCCTCTGACTACCAGATGCCTCAAGATAGCTCCCATCAGGTTGGCGATTGTCTGTTCTTGCTGAGCAAGGAAGTCGCAGTTCAAGCCCGCAACGGCGATATCCTCTTTTCTTGCGCGATCGCAAAGGCTTTCAATCACCAGGGAACTAGCATTTCCGACCGTTAGCAATTTTCGCTTTCTTTTAAAGAATCCCGCCACTTACCTCAGGTACGTCTTTCCCACTCCCGGATTCCCGCTGCAAAACAAGACAGCCTTATCGACTCCACCCTCGCCAGCCCTCCACTCCCTCCACTCGGCCGTTTCCAAAAGCCAATCCCCGATACCATCAAATCGGTCGGTGCGCACTCCTTCATGTCTATCATTTGGCTCTAGTGGAGAGAGCCAACGCAGAATCTGTAAGTCCTCGTCGGACCTATAGACGTTGAAGCTACCGATTATGTTGCCGCTATTGGCATTGCCGTCGCCGATCCTGACATGTGTAGTCTGGGCCATGATATTCTGTCAAGAGTGTGGGTTGAATGTAGAAATGGTAAAACGGTTTGTAGGGGTGTCGCAGGAGTTTGAAGGAAGCGGGGAGATGAGGCTTGCTGTGTGACACTTAATATCCAATAATTTTATGGAACACTACTGCCAAGTGATTGCAACTTAGTCCTGTAATGTGTTTCAATATCAGCAATCTCACGAATTTTTTATCACAACTCTCACATGGAGGGTTAGAGAAGGGGTTACTGGGATTTTGCGGTAAACAGGCGATTGGGCTGGGCGGGGCCATACTGTCTTGGAATACTGTAACAGACGCCTAGGACTTACTCCCGCCACCATACGTTTTCTGAGCCCGGTGAGTGGTGGGGGAACCAACAGGTACCGGTATTGTCAAGACCTCTCTAGTCTATAATACTTTCCAAGAGTCCATGCGATAACCCACCAAAGTACGAGTTAAACACTGATATAGTGGTTAATTGGTATCTATTAGATCCAGGTAACGGGGGAACCACGGTTCTATCACTTATGCAAGTGGTTTGACCTAGCCGACACTAATTATGGCAACGAAGAAAATTCCACCTACGTTTCAAACACTACAGTGCCACAAACTATCATAGGCTCGCCAACGGTGTGAGATACAGTGGGCTATCCTAGATCTGTCTCTTATACACATCTAGATGTGTATAAGAGACAGGTACAGCACAGTACTACTCTCTTTCCCTCTCCTCCTCCTTCTGCCCCCCCCCCCCGGGTGCACTTCGATGCCGAGAAAGAAAAAGAATCAGACCTAGCAATACCCCTACGGTATTTTCAGTCCGTCGGTGGTTCAGATATCGATTCCACGGCATTGGGCGGGGGGGCGGAGAAACCGAGGTACCATTTCAGAGTCATATTGGCTGACTGACCGCCTACAGTGGAGCATATATGACACAGGTTTCTATGTAAGACCACCAGCATCTACTGGTCAGTGTGATACTCAACACTAGTGACGCCTGTAGGGGAGCTTATGTGACATATTGGCAAGTGTGACGGATTAAAGGCGCTAATTGGAGAGCTGTATACTGAAGTATAGGTTACGAGGGGCAAATGATATATTGTCTGATACTTGCCTGTCGGTGTATGGGGAGGAAAGAAGGAATTTGTTGGGAAATTTCCAGTTTTTCTGGTTTCTTATGGGGTCTGCCCTGAGGGCTCCTTTTTGGGCCGGGTGGGGTCAAGAGTATGTATTGTGCTGCCCCTCATGAGAAGAAAGGGGAAAAGAAAAACTCATATGATAATAATATATTATGTTGAATATTCTTTTTGAGAACCCGGCCATCATGGAAATCACTCGCTCGTAAGCACCGCACACCCACGCCATGCCGGCCGGATATGGGCACCCGGTCTAGCTCAATCTGTGTCAAAGATATATCTATATATCTCTCAAAGAGTTTTCATATACGGAGGGGACCTAGTCAGGTTTACCCAACCTAGCAAAGTTGTGCAAGTCACTTCTGCAGCTCTTGTCATAAGTTACCTGTTTACTTTTGTCTCGACTTATATAATAATATTATACTTCTGACCCACAAGCCGTTAGATATCGGCACTTACTAAATACCAAAGCTCATTCCCATTTATCAGCTAGCCTCAAACCCGGTGGGCTTGCATATCAACCCCCTCAGGCTAAATCCTAGGCCTTTTACAGAACCTACCATAGGGTCCTGCCGCCTTCGGTATTGCCACATGCGGGGGAAAGATCCCTAGTAGGGCGAGATGTACTATCATATAGTACGAAATAGAGCCCTTGTCCTCCATCCTGGAGGGGAGGATATGCTCTGCCATTGCAAACGTCCGAGACAATTGTTCAAGAACTTCAACCCAGTAGCTCGATATCTCGATACTAAATGAAGTGGTGCGAGAGCGCACAAGACTGGTTTGACGAAATGAGTGGTGAAAGGAAGCACTGAGTCCATTGGACAACCCCCCTGATCAGTGGTTTTCAGTTCTTTCCCCTCACTGCTATATATATCTCTACCCGCTCGGTGAGTATCCGGGATAAGAAGCGAGGGGCTTTCAGAGAATAGTTTAACCCCCCTCCTCACCCGCAATCCACTCAATTCCTTTCCAACACAGAGAGCAATGCTATCTTCTACTACCCCGGGGCATCCGGCGCTCACCCTGAAGGTGAATGAATAAAGAGACACGACAAACACCGGGCTCAGGTACAGTACCGCATAATCTGGCCAAAACCGGGAGACACTTTCACGTTGAAATAAGAAGTGGCTGAGGTGGGAGTTGAGATTGCGTCAATATCAGAGAGTTTTAAAATGTTTGGTCATGTATATCACGGGTATCATAACCAATGAACACCGGTGTTGGTCTTGGTGGTGGAAGAGATATATGATGCCCCCCCCTCATATCCCGGGGGACATCCAAATCCCGGGATACCGAACCTCAAAATAATGGTGGCTATCTCTGCAAATTCCGCATGAAATTCACATCACGATACCTCAGTACACTCCAGAGCCCTCATCCTGTCAGATTCACTGTGGTGGGGTGGTTTTTGTCAAGTTAAATGCCAACATTCATTGAGAGTACAGTACATGTCTTCCGTCGCAAAGTCAGCTCTTTCAATCACCATGGAGCAGTAGCACTCTCAGGAAAATCTCAGGAGGTAAAAAATCCAACAGAAAAACTAGTTTTCCCGGACGAGCACTGGATGTCATAGCACTGCGCTATGTCAATGCCTCCACCTCACCCTGAAAACCGCAAATATCGACTCACAACTCCTTACTCGCCCGCACTGTCTGACCTAGAGGTGCTGGGGTGCCATGTACTTATTACATGAATTCCAGGAGTATTCCTTCCAGTCAATCAGGGTTAGCAACAGCTTCCAAGCTCATGGTTTAGGTTTATCTCCAGCAACCGAGGTGAATAATGCTCAAACATCCTGAAATTTTTTGCCTACACATACACACAACCTATCGATAGTCTAGGCTAGAACATAGTGGAGCCCATTTGAGAAAAATTTGATTCTGGATTGCAAAGACAGTGACTCACAAAGAGTGTACTAGTATTAAGAACGAAAGTGCTTAGGAGATCAAGGAGAGCATCCGGAGCACCCGCCAAACTAACGAACCTAAGCTAGACAAACGCAGTTCAACTCTTGGAGGAAACGGGAACACTCATAGCGGAATCTGAGAAAGTTCATTTTCCATCTTTTGTGCTTGTAATTGTTAGTTTATCCTCCGTTTGTCAGATTTTCTTCTTTGGCAAGTGCTATTGTTTTTTTGGAGGGCAACCTAAATTTACAACTTAACTTCGGAACCAACGCTCCCAATGACCCCGTGAGGGGAACTCCAAAGATCTCTGGACAGGACCGGATGGCTTCTCGTAGTCTGCCTGTCTATCTAGCGGTCCCACAGCCAATCCAGCCGCCATACCAAGGAGCCTGGTCAAAATCATCTCCGGTGGCCAAAGCCTCGCAGTATCCGACAGGACCCGGGCCAAATCCTGCGGATGGCCGGGTAAGCTCCACATATTCCCAGGATACCTGCGCACTTCTCATATTTTTTATCCTTTACCTCGCACCCGAAGATAAAACAAGTCATAGCAAATAGGTACCTCACCTGAGACAAGCATATAATGTAAAACATCTTATTCTCGAACCCTTGCACTGCAAGGCATCTAGGCCGGCCCCAGATCGCGTTCCGGAAAGCAGTGCTCCCGTGGCCCAGTCCTGGCATGATGATGCGGGCAGAGGTGGGGGGGTGAGTGTTGTTTTATGAGTGCGACTTTAACTGTATCCACGCTAAGAACCAGGCATTCAAGCGAGGCGCATTTGCCGATGTAGTGTGGGAAATATCAAGGTTTAAATAAACACTTTCAATCATACCGGTACTAGGAACAGATCTTCGGATTTTGCTCTGCATAATACCTCCGATATGATCGCCTCGGTGCACCTGATAGCCAAAGGAGGCGTTACCCGAGGATTAACCGTTAGCAAGGCTCATTTGCGACCTCAAGCTTTGTCATTTGCTCCTGAGGCGTTTCCTCACTGCCTGTATAGTGTTTTCCTAACCGCATGTTTTTGCTCATTCAGGCGTTTTGCACGTAAGTTTTGCTTTCCTCCCTGCCAGCACCTCCTCCCCCCCGGCCGGCCTTTCCAGAGTTGCCTTGTTTTTGGCGGGCAGTGGGTGCTGCCTCCAAGTGGTCCAGACAGATATCGTAATGTTGGGTTGTAATTTAAGTATAGGCAGCAACCCGGTCAGACAATCTAGACAGTGCAATACCGGTATTTCTTGAAGGATAGTACTGTGCTAGCACATCTCAAGGGAGTTGGAAAAAACTCGCTCCAATTAGCGGGTCCTATGCCTATAGTTCAACGCCCATATCCATGGAAATCTCGTTTGCTTTTATATTTCCCATGGTCAGGGATATTCGTTGTCCCCTTTTTTGCTCTTTTCGTTCTCCCTTGTCGGTTCGTTCCACCGGGCCTTCCAGCTATTCTTCGTTGTTGAGGCTGAAAGTAGAGCAACAGCTCTAATTAGATTTTTTATATCGTGTGCTTTCGGGTTTTCGTCTTTCAGTGCATATAAGAGAAGTAGACTCAAGGAGATCCAAATACGTTTATATCATCCCAGTAAAATCACCCGTGAAAGAGATTGTCTACCCGCAAGTCAGCGATCAAGGAGCATACCCGTAGTAAAGCCCTCCCCCTGGGTACGGGTGCCATGCTCTTGCAGTGGGGAGGAACACGTAGAGGGGAATACCAAGACCCCGCACCATAGCAGCACCATATCATTGCCTATATATTGGCATTGTGCATTAAGCCCGGAAAGCGCAATGTAGACAGGCACCGTGAGTTGCTACGGCACCGCCCTCTCCCCTTCAGGCGATCATGAGCAGCTCGTTTTCCCGGACCCAATATACTTGTACCTGTGGGACACCTTGACTTCTCCACTACCAAATGTCAAACCTTTACCCTAACCAAGCAGGGGTTTTCTGGTTAACCTACCCGAGTACTATGATACCGTAGTATGATATGAAAAACTCAGAGATCTAGTCTATCACAAACCGAAATACATTGGCTGTCAGGTGCCCAGCTGTGCCCTAGCAAGCAGTGCTTGGATGTTAAGGTTTCTTGCGCTAAACAGTGGTTCAGACAGTACCCGGCAATTTACCAGTATCCACTAGAATTAATGAGACACGCAGATCCAACACCCGGCTACCGCACCGGTAATCCAGGTATGGCCGAGCAATATTGCCTTGCAAAACTCGTAAAGAGTCGATCGGTTTTTCGTGGAAAAAGTCGCCCGCCAGAGAAGAGAGTCACAGTACTAGTACTGTACTCGGGTACACGTAACGGGGAAATCTGCATGTCTCACAGGTCCATGGGTTAAAGTGTCAGGACTCCTAAGAGTAGGGTATCACAAGTGTGGTGCTTGTCTTGGCGCCAGGTCGTCCGAACACTTTATGAATCGCCAGGCAATCGAGTACATTATCATCCAATAAATGCGCGATAGTGGTATAATGGCTACCATGACAAGTTTAACTGAGTCCGGAAAAAATTTCTTCATGGTACAAGACGGTACCACTCCTAACGGTGAATCGACAGCGTTTCTACCGGTATTATACCAGTCAAACAAGTGCTCACTACCGGTACTGTGCCAAATAATTCACCGCGTGACGATTCATGATTATTATTCGGAATAAATTTGTAGTCGATCTGCTACTTTAAAGCATTGACAACCAGGTTGGGATGCATTTACAATCCTTGGCTCTGGGAGAAAAGCGCTGTGGCCTAAGCGATCTGCAACTTGCTCGACAAGGTACTGTACCAGGGGACAACGAACAAGAGACCGGCCTTCCACCTGTCGTTGTGCCCCCTGGTATGCTAAACCTCGACGAATAGCCCTCTCCCAAACCATCCATAGCCAGTTCATCACCCCTTTTCCAAGTTTCACTCACATCAGCACTACCGTACTACCCTCCCCCCAGAACGGACAGCCCGGCTAGTTGAGTTGACCACCGAAGTCCTCGGTGGAGGAAGTTGCCTAGGCGTTACTTCTACTTCTCAACTTGCTCCATACATCCGAATACGCTCCCACGATTCAGGTGCAGCGCACGCGACACATAATGGAGTTGAAGTCACTATCCCCACGAAATACCCACCATGGCAGTAGCAGGAACGGTGGCGCTGTGCCCGTATCAGAGGAAGAAGGAGGAGGAGCAGGAGGGGGGGGAGAAGAGCAGCAGAGGATAATCCCCGATGGTGGAGCAGTGGAATATAGGGTTTACAAAGAGCGGTGGTTCGGACTTGCTGGGTTAATGTTGATGAATATTGTGATTTCTTGGGGGGTTTGTTTGTCCTTGTTTTGCCATCTGCTGGATTGGAAGTGGGAGACGGGATTGCTAATTTGGGATTATAGTGGCTCACGTATGCACCTGTTAGTGATAAAACGCAGATATGGTTTGGACTTGATTCGCAGACTCCTGTGAATTGGCTGTCTACTGTTATATTCTTTACTTATGGTTTGTCTGGTCTTGTGGTGTGGTCTTTCATGGTATGGGACAAAGCGTGGAAAGCTGACCGGAAATGTTCGATTTCGTGTAGTGGTCGCAGCACCGTATGTCTCTTTTGCTCTCTTTCTCTTCAGTCTTCACGATTTTCTAATATCTCACTTATAGAGCAGTCCTATACACCCTCAACCGCCACGGGGTGAAACCCGCTCTAATGGCCTCCTCGTTCCTGGTCCTAGCGGGAAACTGGATTCGTTACGCCTGCACGCAACGAAAGTCCTTCGGCGGCGTAATGTTTGGTCAGATCCTTATCGGCTTTGCACAGCCGTTCGTCCTATCTGCCGCGACCCATTATAGCGATCTCTGGTTCACTTCCCGTGGACGGACCTCTGCTACTGCGCTCACTAGTTTTGCTAATCCGTTCGGTGCCGCGCTCGGGCAGTTGATTAATCCTATGCTTGCCACCAGCCCTGAGAGGATTCCAGTTATGACGTTTTGGGTCGCGATTATTGCCACGGTTGCCTCACTGCCGTGGTGGTTTGTCAAGAGTCGTCCGCCGACACCGCCGTGTGCTAGTGCTGTTGGGCAGAAGTTGGGGTTCAAGGAGAGCCTGGGGGTGGTGTTTAGGAATAGAGAGTTTTTGTTGGTTTTTGTCATGGTGAGTTGAGGATGAGAAATGGTGGTCAGGGTTAGAGCTGATAGGGTGGATAGTTTTCGGTGTATCTGGGGTTTTTTAACGCAATGTCTTCCTTACTGAACCAGGTGTGTTACCGAAGTGTGCTCCATGCATTGTTAAGAAACTGACCAGGGCAGATCATGCTTCCATACGGCTACACTGACGACGAAGCCGGTATCACCGGCGCGATACTAATCGTCTCGGGGTTAATTACATCCGCTATTGTCTCGCCGATAAACGACAGAACCCATAGCTTCGTCACGGCAATCAGGATTTTCGTCCCGATCATTGCCTTAGGTTATGTTGCTCTAATATTTGCCCCGAAAACGCAGACGCTAGCGGCACCCTTCGCAGTGAGCGCTCTTCTTGGTGCCTCTAGTTTCTCGCTACTTCCCTTAGCACTAGAATGGGTCGTCGAGCAAACCCATCCTGCGCCTCCAGAATTGACCAATGTCACACTCTGGGTTGGCGGTCAGCTGCTCGGAGCGGTATTCCTAATCACCATGGATGCGTTGAAGGATAGAAGCAATCATGACAAGATGTGGAAGAGCTTGTTATTCGAGGCTATGGTCGCCTGCATTGTTTCGCCGTTGACCCTGTTGCTCGGTGACGGTACTAACAAGAGGATTGAGATTGACAAGGTTGCCGCACAAAGGATTGATGGGTGATGACTCAGGGAGTACTAGAATGATATCATGGAGTGTTCTCAAGCCAGTGCAAAGTCAGCCTTGCAGATTTTGGGCCTTATCTGATGTATTTTAACTCATACCCCCGTTTTCACTGTTTCTATCTATTTTAGGGAAGCCTTCTTTTGCCAATGTTATGGTGTTTACCTCTTGGCGTGCTTCCAACTTGGAAGCCAGGATTTTCAACGTGGGGGGAACGTGGCCTACGCGGATCCGAAGGAAATTAATACCAGGTTAATCCGAAGCAAACGTGGGTATAATTTAACTAGTGTGACAAAAGGCCGGCGCCCACCTTCCCCGGAAAAAACACCGTCCCCTCTATTCCCCAATACCCTGCACGAGTGAACCGCCTCGCAACCAGGGTACGATACCATTCACATCCCCTCACTCGGGAAAACAAGAGATAACTTACACTCCTTACGGGGGGGCACGACGAAACTGGGCGGGTGACAAACAGGGGAGGGGTGGTGCTCCATTAAGCCATATGTGAATATAATGCTGATCTGTGCACAACATGTCTTGGCATAGAGTATACATGGCGGAATACTTATATCAGGAGACAAATTGTTAGCATTGAAAGTAGAATATGTTTCAATAAACGAGGATCAAGTGCAAGTGGAACATCATGAGAATAGATACGAAGGTAATAGAAACCTTCACTCCAATGATTCATAGTAATGGATACTCCAATGACTCATACTATTAGTAAAGGATACTCCAATAACTTACCGGTATAGTAAAGGATACTCCAGTGACTTATTCCTTGGACGGATGACACGGTCAAACTTGTATCCTAGTCCGAGTCAATCCTGTAGGGCAACCTCATCGCTCATGCTGCTTAATCTTGAAAGATGAGAACATCTCCTCACTGTCCACAAATCCACCCTCTGCAATCCTACCTATCTGTTCTTCCACGCTGGGTTGACCTCCATATTGACAGGGAGAGTCTGGTCGCAGGTAAGTATATTATTACTTTACAGGTGGGACTAGTTCTCACATATGGAAAGTGTTTTCGATAAATGTGAGGGAAGGATTCGCTATACCCATGATGCAGAACTCTACAATTCACAAACCTACAATCTGAAAGCCCATGGTCTGAAAACTTATGATTTGAAAGCAGAAGCAAAAGTTATTGCCAAAGGCCAAGGGATGCTCAAGGGCAGGTGAGAAACCAGAGGAAAATGCCAACATTATCATATATTACGATCTCTATCCTGTATCAGTTCTCAGCAACATGTAGACGATACTGCTCTCTCTTCTTCTTGCCAATAGTTCTTAGACCTATGTCTACAATAAGTTGGGAGAGATTCTCTTATCTCCAGTCCTTATCACCTATTGTACTCTTGCTTCAACTGTATTCTTTAATAGAGTCTTCGTTATCGCTTGTATTTGTAAAGTAACTTGTATAAAGAGTGTAAAGGTTTTTGTATTTGTAAAGTGTAAAGTAATAAGTATGAAAGTAACTTAGAATAAAGCATGAAGAGCTCATCACGCTGGTCTTTATTTTATTTTATTTTTATCTTCAAATATTTCATTGTTATTTAGTGTACAAGAATCTGCATGTAGTGATAGCTATAGCATAAAGCAATCTGCAGTCCTCCATCCTCCCAGCGCGACCGTATCCCCGAAACCCTCTAGTATAATCCTAACCGTACATCTCCACTCTAAAAGCCCAAATATATCTGAAAACAGAAGACAAGACCACAGAGCAAAGTAGGAGAACATAGGAAGAAACCATACAGAACATCTTGCTGAAATAAATGAGATAATACACCAGTAGATTTCCACAAACAACCAAGCCAGATACATGTACTGGCAAACAAAAGACCATAGAAGGTATCCCAGAGCATGACGCAATCAAGAAAGAGTACTGACTGCGAGAGACGGCAGGAGAAGGAGTCATTAGTAGAGTACCAGTCACAGAAAAGGGGAAGCAGTAGGGTACAAGCCGATCCAATAGTGAGAACATAGTGGAAACTGTTAGGTGGATGCCAAACTCTCGTATAACTGAGGGATATAGGCCAAATCTTCAATCGGAGAATCTGTCGAGGAAGGCTTATCTCGATAAATAGATAAAGTAGAGATTCAAAGTTTAGAACAATATTATATAGATACGATTTCTTCTCCATTACTTCATGAGGTACGTAAAGCTGGGGAGGCGCTTTGATATTTATATACCGCATCTGAGTGTTCATGGACTACTTCTAACTACTATGCCTCCAAAGTACCTCACTGGTTTTAATACGCAAATGTCCAGAATCTTATATGTGCAAGTACCATTTGACCTGGAAACTTCTGGAACTCTTTTATAGTTACAGAATAGTATTCCTCCGTTAAGATGACTGCGCTATTTGTTTATACCAAACAGTGACCCTCAACTTAGTTATCTGTATAGACTATTATATTACTTTAGTCTTGTTGACTATCATTCCAGTAGTCTCTTCAGTCATGATGTGATTAGTTTCATGCTAGCCCACCTAGTGCCAATCGCAAGTCCAAGCTCGACATGTCAACCTCTTAGGGGTCTTTGACTTATCTAGGTCTTTCTGTCTGAGTGTGCTTCTCCTTAGTCTGCCTGCCTCCATAGAGGAGTCATATTACTAGAACCAACCAACCTACAGCTGATCTCAGAAGGGTAGGGGTGGATTTGGTATGTCCTCAATAGCCTCTACGACTGGGACAACCTCTTGGAGTACTTCACCAGAAACGTCCCACCAGCTTCTGTCCATGATTAGGAAGCCTAACTTTGAAGCCTATTATCTCAATGCGCCTCTCCCAGATATCTTCTGTTTCACTTCCCAGATGTCGCAAAGGGTCGCCTCCCATATAACCTACACACTGTATGTGGTGGGATGCACGGCAGCGATGTATATAGTGTTATGAAGTGGCCTTCATTGATGTGACATTTTAGTTATGGAACGCAACTCTTTAAATCTCGCTAATAACAAGCAGGCCCCATAAGGAGGCCACAATGGAGTGTTGGCTTCAGTAAATCGAGGGTCTGTGTGCAGTTATCCTACAGCGAGGTCTGGGCACTTATTGTCACAGATTTCCATATACCTAACAGAAACCGAAAGAGACTGTGTCAACTATAGGTAACCGTATTCATATCTGACTAGGTGGTCTCTGAGAGAAGAGAAGAGCGAGATCGACTAATGGCCTGTTAAGCTGCTCTCATGTACAGCAAACTGTATTACCAGCCATCTGATGCATGGGAAGGAACTGGTCACTGACCGTAAGAGGAACCTCGCTAAAGGAGGTGAGGAGGAGAGAATGGGCAACAGAAAGTAGTACTAGAGACTAAGAGGAGGAAAGCCTCAATGCGTAGAAAGTGAAAGAGGACAGTGAGGAGAGGATCAGGATAGCCATTACTTCTAGGCCAAAGCCATGGTGGAAGGAGAGGGAAGGTGGGTGTTTGTAAAAGTCCTGTATTGAGAGTTGATTTCAAGCACGAGGAAAATAGAAGAGACAGAAGATGGCTCATCTTCTTGGTCTTTTGATTATATTTTTTTTATATTTTCATATATTTTGTTATTATTTAGAGTACAAGAATCTGCAAGTAGTGCTAGCTATGACATAAAACAATCACTATTCCTCCATCCGCCCGGCCTGACTATATCTCCAAGACCATCTGGTATTGGCCTAACCACACATCTCCACCCCAAAAGCCGTGATATATTTAGCTAGAAGTAGATGAAAAGACCTCAGAGCAAAGCAGGATAATATTGAAAAAAACCACCTGGAACATCTCTGAAAAACAAATGAAAATATATACCAGTAAATCCAACAACAACCAAGCCAGATATATCTGCTGGCAGACAAACGACAGTAGGAGGTATCTGGGAATGTGATGTAACCGAGAAAGGAGGCTTACTGTAGGGGGTGGCGGGAGAGGGAAGTGGTAGTAGGATACCAGCTGGAGAAAGGATGTAGTAGTAGGATGCAAGCTGATCCAACCATCGGGTCAGGAAGGAAACCAAACACGACTGTGTCAACTCTTGGTAATCATGTTCGTGTCTCACTAGGCAGTCCCTAGTAGAGGGGAGCAAGCAATCTTACAGTGTCTCTCATGTAATTCCTTGTTCTCAGAAAGATAGTGTCATTGAGTGGATAGGATACTACTGCTTAAGCGGACTATAAGGGGAGGTAACATCAACCCGTGCGCCTATTGAAGAGTTCTTGCATACCACAAACCATATTCCCAGCCATTTGAAGTATGGGAAGTGAAGGGTCACTGACTGTGAAGAGGAGCTTTACTAAGTGAGGTGAGGGGTAGGGAATGGACAGCAGAGAGGCAGTACCAGAACCCAGAAAGAGTGAAGCCTCGACACGTAAAAGAGTAAGGGAGGACAGTAGGAAGAGGACGAGGCTGGCTGTCACTTCTAGGCTAAAGCCATCAAGGGAGGAGAGGGGGGGGTTGGATGATTGTCAGAGTCCTGCATTGAGGGTTGATTTCAAGTGCAAGGAAAATAGCAGAGATAGAGGATGGCTCATCTCCTTAGTCCTATAGACCTCTTTTTACAGTCGCTCTTCATGCTACATTTCTTACAACTGAATCTAGTCATATGACCTAAATGGTCACATGTGTACAACCTATGATCTTTAAGCGAAGTCATCTGTGAAACATAATATACCTATAACTCATAACTATGAGTCATGTGAAAGTATTATCTGATCAAGTCATATGACCTAAATGGTCATATACACGAAACCTAAGACCTCTAAGCAAGGTCATGTGCGAAACATAATATACCTATAACTTATAACTATGAGTCAGGTGACAGCCTTTCCTTGCTAAGCTATATTCATGATATTAGCTCCTCCTACCCTAAGCATGAGTCTCTTTTCGCTTGTTTTCACTTATTGTATAACTAGTCAGTGAATCGCCACAAATGCTTAGAGTGGTAGTTTGCTTTGTGCACCATTTCTGGAAGTCGGTTAACATTACTTTCCGCTTCCGTCCAGCATTGTATAGTTTCTCTCACATCTTTTCTATCCTCTCCATATATGTGAGTTGAATTATTTCGACTCCCCTCCTGGCTTCCACTATAGTCTGTTAGAGTTTGCCATTTTCTCCTTCCAGGTATGCAATTGTTCCCTTTTTTTCCTCTCGTTTTCTTTTTTGAGCAGGTTGTTAGTTTTGTGTACGCATTTGCCTACCCTGCGTACTTCCTCCTTGGACACAAAATTGGGTTTTGTATGCCCCCCCTTTGCAGGTCCTGTCCTCGGAACTTCTGTGCTTATTCGGGTAGCCTGTTTGGCTTCCCATTGTTGTCTTTGGTAGTAAGGGTAGTATCTGCACATACAGTCTGGCCAGGGGATTTTGTGGTATTGGGGTTTGCTGGATATTAGAGGTGGTTGTGTTGCTCATTCGGTGTTTCAGTATTTTTCCTCATTACTGAAGTCCTTTGTTGCATTCCTATTTTGGTATAAGAAGTTGCTACATTGTTTTCTGTCAAGGTACACATTGCACCCATTATCAGTACATGTTGTCCAATAATAGACAGCATGGTTTCATTCATTGTCTTTGACCATATTAGCCCATTTGGCCTTGATGGCCATCTCTTCCTCCTTCTTGATTCTGACGTCTTGTTCAGCTACAGCCCACTTGTCTGCATTGGGTGGAGGGCTTGTGGAGTTACTTATGACAATAAAGTATTCTGGAGCATTATTGATGGTTGGTTTGACAGCTTCTGTAGATAGCGTTGGTGGTAGAGGATGATGGCATCTTGAGCCTTTGCGAAGTTGGTAGCCAGGTACTACTCTTGATCATGTTTGTCAAAATAACCAATGCACTTAGCATGGTATTGGACGTTACCATAGTATAAGCAGGAGCCGATTATTTATTCTACTTCGTATTCTTATTCTCCGCCTAGTTTGATAGGTGGAGAAGGTGTAATGATCTGCGAGGAAATTTTGTTCTCTCAATAAAGTTTCAATAATCAGATATTAAAGTTGTTTATCTTCATTGATGGGGGAAGGTGGAGTTTATATCCTTGTGTCCCTATCTTTTCCAATATTTCGAATAGTCCCATTTTTCGATAATCCAGTTTCTTCGCTGGTCTTGTGGTTTGTATGTTCCTTGGTAGTAATCACTCCTTTTCTCCTTTCTGTAGCTGTGGATCTGGTTTTCATTATTTATCGTAATTTTCTTTCTGTCTTAATTGCGCTGTCATTATTTCTGATGGTAGAGTCTCATGTAGTGGACTCATATCTTCTTTTTCCGTCATCAGTCCTTTGGTCACATGACCTATGGTCTGATATTCTGGGTCTAGACTATAGTTTGCATAAAAGAATGTTGTCTTAATTGTTTCTTGTTTTCCATGGTTGTAGGTGAATTCTGCTATCAGTGGTAGCTCATCTCAGTTGTTCTGCTGATAGTTTGCATAGGCCTGTAGATATTCTTCCAATATGCCTTTTATCCATTCGGTCTGTCTATCTGCTTGCTGATGAAAGGCTCTTGGTAGCAGATGGAAGGCTATCTATTGCTTCCTTTTGATTATGAGTTCTACGGTTATTTCTTTCAATATCCGTGACATGAATATAGGTCCTCGGTTGGTGATGACATCTTTCGGTAATTCATGTAATCGGAAGATCTCCTTTATGAGAGTGGTTGCAAATTGTCGTGTAGTTGTATCTATTTGTGTTGGCATGATGTGACTCATTTTATCAGGTGATCGACCACAATCAAAATAGCGTTATCACTATTTGCTTCAGGTAAATTAGTTATGAAGTCCAGGGATATAGAAGCCCATAGTTTTCCTGGTATGTTGTGGGGTTTCAGTAACCCATATGGTGAGTGTCGTACCACTTTCACTCTTTAGTATAGATTGCCGTTTTTGACCTATTGTTTAACTGATTCCCTTAATCTCGGTCAGTACTATTTTCGTATGATCGGCTCTGTTGTTTTAGTCGTTCCTCCATATCCTGCTGGTTTGGAGTAGTGGGGTTCCTTGATAAGATGTATCCTTATCTTTTTGTTTTCCGGTATCCATATCTTTCTATCGTACTAGAGATATTTATTCCTCCATTCACAAAGTCCTAAGACCACTCCTCTCCTTTCTTTATCTCCTTGTTCCAGGCTTTTCCCCAATTTCTTGAAGCTCTCTATCTTCACTAATCGCTTTTTATAGTCATTTGTTGTTTGCATCTCCTATTTTCCTTGTTTCCATCATCTCGAAATATTCCTTACAGAGCAAGATCCTATTTGTCTGCTTGATTCTCTCATCTTCCTTATCATGTAGTTTATCTCTTGAGATTCTCTTCAAGGTATCTAGTTTTCTTCCCTTCTTTCCTGGTTGATATTCGATTTTGAAGTTACAATGGCTCAGACTTTCCATCCATTAAATCAGTTGGTTCTTGAGTTCCTTCGTGGTCATGAACAAGACCAGGTTCTGGTGGTCAGTTAGAACTCTGACTTGGTGATCCTTATTCTGTATATCTCTTCTCCATTCCTTTAAGGCCTGAATGCTGGCTAATAGTTCTTTGTTGGCAATATCGTAGTTATATTCAGTGCGTGTCATAGTTTGTGATCTGTGGCATGAGGGGAGTAATTTCCTATCTTCATATTTTTGAGATAAGATCTCCGAAGAGACATGTTTCAATGCATCTATTTCGATTGTTGTTTCTCTTTGAGGGTGGAAGTGTACCAGTATTAGTGGAAGTTTGAGTTTTGTCCTGATATCATCGTATGCTTTTTGTTCCTTTTTTCTCCAGTCTGATTTGATATCTTTCTCAGTCAAGTTGTATGGGAGTTTTGCTATTCTGCGAAATCCCTCTATAAACCTTCAGTAAAAATTGCAGAATCCTATGAAGCATAGGATGTCGGTACCCAGTACCGGTTACTGATTTACGATTTTTAGGTATCAGTTGATACTATTTGTATTTTGAATTTGTTTCAGGAAACGAGTTGTGCCTTTAGCCTGATAGTATAGGGTTTGATACTCTATATGTTTTAGGTTGGGTTTCGAGTATGAGTTTGATACTCTATATGTTTTATGTTTGGTTTTGAGTATGGGTTTGATACTCTATATGTTTTACCTTTGGTTTTGAGTATCGGTTTGATACTCTATTTGTTTTATGTTTGGTTTCAAGTATAGGCTTGATATTCTATATGTTTTACGTTTTGTTTTAAGGCTACCATTTTAGAGTCTCATATGTTATGAGAATAAGGCTCCCGGTAGTCTAAGAAGTGTATTTAAAGAACTGCTATGCTTCACATTAGAAAAAGCAGATCTCAGCGGACACAGTTTTCAATATACTTAGTTGAGCAGTTACTCTCTTCCGTTTGCTTCAAGAATCTTTAGTTTGAGATCTACCAAACATTTAGGAGACTTTAGATGTCATGATATAGTAAGAAGTCTATTCAACAACCTTGGGTAAAGCCTTCAGACCTCGATTCACTAGTTACCAGCTTGGTATGGAACAAGGCACACTCACCCTACATTTACTGCATCTCCCCAGAGGCCATTACATTTTTTTAACTTCAGCAAGTTATCAAGACAGAAGGCGTTATAAGACCAAGTAAGAGCAAGGCCCCTGAGAAAGGTTCCTAACAGCGCACCAGGAATTCCAAAGGACGGTTCACCAAGACCGCAGAAAAAGAGCAAGCAGCAAGTGATACAGCCACTCAGCAGTTAGCCAAAAATGCTGCTGAATAATCAGCAGGAGAATCATTACAGCAACCACCAGAACTGCCAACCACTACCCCTGGAGGGTACTCAGAATCTCCAAGAAAGTCTACATGTACACTGGTACCTCCAGCACCACTGAGCAATGATCAAGAAAGCTCTGATAGCAATCAAGGATCAGACGACATGGCTTCAGAAGTAGGTCTAGCGGGACTGGAAATCCCAGGACTAGGAGTTCTAAGACTACCGACTCCAAGACCTAACCTAGTGGTCACTGCTAGACTCAGCATCATGGTACCTTCACCTAATAAATTTACAGGCGAAGGAGATGACCTCAAACCAAAAGCATTTGATAGATGGTATAACTTAGTGCAGTTATATCTATACCAAATAGACTATGAACAAGTAAGGCTGGAGGAGGAAACTATTGGATCCTGTATTAGGAAGGACTAGCTCAAGAAGTAGCTTTTCAAGCAGCGGAGCACTTTGGTGAAGATATGACCAGAGAAGACCTTGTTGGATATCTACGATAAAGATTCCAAGCTTCGAAACAGAAAGATGATACCTATCGCAAATTCCACAAGACCACGCAAGTGTATAATGGCAAGATATAGAGACTATCAACCACAGCAACTGATCTATTAATATTTCGATTACGCCTACCTGCAAATATCATAAAGGATTATGCTTTTCTCCAACAGTTCTTCAAGAGCATGCATCCTAGGTTATAACAAGCTGTGGAATTACAGTAAGCTGAAACAGACACTGTTATCGAAGTTAGACAAAATGCAGAAAGCATAGATGCTATTCTCAAGAGCACTGGCTCTTATGGAAACGAACGGTTGGACAAACGGGCAAAAGAATTCACCTCCAAACAGGAAGGAAGTGTTAGGCATATGGAAATCCGAGACCTGTGCACAGACCCACGGTAGGGTAACTGCGCACAGACCCTCAATTTACCGGAGCCGACACCCCCCTCCGGCCCCCCTATGGGGCCCGCACGTCATTAGCGAGATTTCGAGAGTTGCGTCCCATGACTAAAAGGTCATATCAATGAAGCCCACTTCATAACACCATTTACGTCGCCGCCGTCCTTCCGACCGCATGCTGTTCGCAGAATATATGAGAGGGGACCTTGGGCGACATCTGGGAAGTGGAGCGGAGGAAGTCCGTCGGAGGCGCATTGAGATAGTAGGCTTCAAAGTTAGGCTTCCTAACGAAGGGCCGAAAGTGACGGGACGCTTTCGGCAAAATACTCTATGAGGATATCCCAGTAGCAGAAGCTATTAGGGGTATACCAAATCCACCCATACCCTTCTGAGATCAGCTGTAGGTTGGTTGGTCCTAGTAATAGGACCCCTCTATGGAGGCCGGCGGACCAAGGGGAAGCA
>JACCEG010000012.1:737219-763054 GCA_014065205.1 Tuber brumale
CGCGAAAGGGTGTGATAAGTTTCAGGGTCAAACGGTGTTCGCACTTATACGATTCTGGACGTTTGCGTATTAAAACCAGGGTGGTACTTCGGAGGCATAGTAGTTAGAAGTAGTCCGCGAACACTCAGACGGGAGATATAAATATCGAAGTGCCTCCTGAGCTTCACAGACATCATCAAGCAACAGAGAAGAGATCTTATTAATATAATATTGTTTTACACTTGAAATCTTCACGCTACCTATTTTATCGAGACTAGCCTTCCTCGACAGATTCTCCAATCAAAGATTTCGGGCCTACGTCCCTCAGTTATATACTTGACTTTGGCGTCCGCCTAACAGGAAGGAAGGACAATTGCAAAACGAACCACAAGTCCCATAACAAGCCCAAGGAATGAGAGGAAAAGGGTCTTTGCTATACCTGTGGAGGTAAAGGACATCTGGCAAGAGATTGCCCCAGTAAAGATCACAAAGGCAAAGGTAAGGGCAAGGCAAAGGTGAAAAAGGAACTCACCTCTAACAGAGTGGAACAGTAACAACTAGCAGAAGAAGTATTTATCAATGGTATGAAAATAGAGGAAGAAGAGAAAAACGTTCTCACAATAGCAGCTAGATCAACAAACATCAAACCTCATAACACTCATGAAGGAACCATGCATATCAATGGCAAAGAAGCTAGAATCCTGTTTGATACTGGTTCAATTAGAGCAAACATGATTAGCGCCACCATTGTGACCATGCATGGAATTCAGTGTCAGAATTTGAAAACACTGATCAAAATACACCTAGCTATGAAAGGATCACGATCTGAAGGGCATAAAGAATGTTCAGTCAACATATTAGCAGGAAAGCTGAGAGTACTAGGAACCAGGATGTTGGTTGGCAACCTAGCAAAATACGATGGACTAATAGGAATGCCTTTTCTGGAACAACACCAAGCTCAAATCGAATGTGGCAAGTTAGCAATTCTGTTTCCAAAGCAAAACATTTGAATTGTTTACACACTTACTAGTGGCATGATCTGAGAAGTAGTGATTGGCACTGAAGGTGTTAAAGACCAACAGCCGGAAGTATTTTTCCCAGAAATACCGGAAAATCTACTGCCCCTAAGGAAGATCAATCATAATATAGACCAACGACCAGGAAAAGAGCAGCACTCATTACCTACCTACTCTATACTGGGATGATGGACAACAGACACGAGCATATGACTGAGAGAAAAAGAGAATGTGGGAATTATCGTACGACAAGCAGTTTCATCGGCAGCTCCAATGTTTGCTCAGGAAAAGAAAGATAAGAAATTGTTAGACGGACGCCAATCTCTAGTATAACTGAGGGACATAGGCCAAAATTGTTGTCTCGGAGAATCTGTTGAGGAAGGCAGGTCTTGATAAGGTAAAGATAATGTAAAGTGTTATGAGCTATACAATTTTATATTGATAAGATCTATTCTCCGTTGCTAGATGATGTCTGTAAAGCTCAGGAGGCACTGCGATATTTATATCCCACGTCTGAGTGTTCGTGGACTACTTCTAACTACTATGCCCCCGAAGTACCACTCTGGTTTCATTACGCAAATGTCCAGAATCTTATAAGTGCGAACATCGTTTGACCCTGAAACTTATCACACCCTTTTGTGGACTTGGAATAGTATTCCTTCGTTGAGATGACCGCGCTATTTGTTATGCCAAACAGCGGCCTCCAACTTAGGTATCCGCATAGACTATTATATTACTCTAGTCTGGTTGACTATCATTCCAGTAGTCTCTTCGGTCATGAAGTGATCAAGTTCATACCAGGTCACCTAGTGCCAATCGCAAGTCCGAGCCTGACGTGTCAACGTCTCAAGGGACTCTGACTTATCTCGCTCTTATATTCTGAGCATGCTTCCCCTTGATCCGCCGGCCTCCGTAGATGGGTCCTATTACTAGGACCAACTAACCTACAGCTGATCTCAGAAGGGTATGGGTGGATTCGGTATACCCCTAATAGCCTCTACTATTGGGATATCCTCTTGGGGTATTTCGCCAAAAATGTCCTGTCACCTTTGGCCCATAGTTTATCAAGCCTAACATTGAAGCCTACTATCTCAAAGTGCTTCCCACGGATATCCTCTGTTCCACTTCCCAGATGTCCCCAAAGGTCCCCTCTCATCTACCCTGCGAACAGCATGCGGTTGGACGGACGGTGGCGACGTATATGGTATTATGAAGTAGGCTTCATTGATGTATCATTTTAGTTATGGGACGCAACTCTGGAAATCTCGCTAATGACGTGCGGGCCCCATAAGGGAGCTACAGGAGGCTGTTGGCACTCCGGTAAATCGTGGGTCTGTGCGCAGTTACCCTACCGTGGGTCTGTGCACATGTCTCGGATTTCCATATGCCTAACAGAAATGCATCAGGCCACTCATAGACCTTACAGCCAGGAATGAGATAATGATTCGTGATGTTGAAACAATTCCTAACCTAACGATAATCCTAAAAGCTCTAGGAAGGGTAAAATACCGCAGTAAAATTGATCTTGGTGATGCCTACTTCTAAGCATGAGTGGAACCAGAGGATGTGAGCCAGAATACTTTCAAGACACCATTTAGATATTTCGTTAGCAAAGCAATGCTACAAGGAGATATGAATGCTCTAGGAACATTCATGTACATAATGTCTGATCTATTCCCCACTATTTAAGACATTTCATTTGGGTACATATTGACGATATACTCATATTTTCTGATACAGAGTCTGAACATTTGAAACACCTGTTCATGATTTGCGATAAACTAAAGGAAGCTCAATTCTATGCAAGTAGGAAAAAAGTTAGAATTCTTCACCTCCAGTATAGAACTGTTAGGCCATGTTATCAATGAAGAAAAACTCTTACTAGCATCAGAAAAGATAGCGAAGATCAAAGAATGGACAATGCCACAGACTAAGAAAAAGTTACAGGAATTTCAGGAATGGTCAACTACATCAGTCAGTTTTTGCCACATATTGCAACAATTATATCACCCTTAATAGAATTCACTGGAATTGCAGAATTTGTGTGGACCACCACCTAAGACCAAGCCATAAAAAATGTTAAACAAGTTGTTTCAAAATACAAGGTTATAAAACTATTACAATATGATTCGCCACTTCCAATATGGCTAATAACTGATGCATCCAACACAGGAGTAGGAGTATGGGTAGGACAAGGAGAAACACCAGAGAATGCCAGGCCTCCTTTATTTCATAGTATGAAATTCTCTAATGCCGAAATGAAATATAGCACAACCGACATGGAAGCCCTAGTGATAGTTGATGCACTGGCGGCATTTCACCATATACTTGCAGGAAGCAAGTTTACTATCATCACAGATCATCTACCTCTGACATACCTCAAGACAAGTAGAACACCCACTGAAAAACAGTTATGATGGAGAGGCTTCATTGGAAAATACGACACTAAAATAGTGTATGGACCAGGAAAATGCAACTATTTAGCAGATGCGTTATCCTATCTTTATGTTGAAAACGATGACTGCCAATATACTGTAAATGATCCCACTTAAAAAGATGATTCACCAATTTCATAGTTTTCTTTTGTGAAGAACCTGGTATCGAACACGAAATATCTCGATTCGATACCCACACTATTGAGCATATCGGTACTCATCCGGAACATGGAACCGACTACAGCCTTGAGCATGCACATCTAGACCTAAACGATTACAGAAATAGTCAACTCCTAAATGATGGGGGAGACCATCAAAGTTATACCAGTGGTAGGAGTGAGGAGGAACTTGTACATGCATTAATGCATTGGGTATTCTGCAACATACCCTTCTGCCCTGACCATGAGGAATTGAAACCTAAGACAAAAACCTATGCTGGCTCCCTGTACAGCAGCCCGCCTGTTATCGAAACTCCACCTAATAGCAATGATGATCACAGCGATACAGATACCCATTCACTACGTCCTCGCCTCGATATCCACGCAAGCAAGAAGTTCGTCAAAAAGGCCTGGGGATATGTCTCCCCCACTACCGAAAATCATGATTCCAAGTCTCCTGAGTATCCCCACAATGAACTCCTCCATAGAGGGCCTTTCACAAACCTGAACGAGGTTCTGGTAGTGGAACCACCCTTTCTACCTTACGAGAAAGGTGAGCTTTACAAAGTTCAAGAGACACATGATCACGAGGCAGAGGTAAGGTATTGGACAGAGTAGTAGATAAAAGGGATATCAATCAAGGAGTAGATGATATGAAAAACATCTGGAGAGAACAGATGATTAAATGATATAGGAATGACCCTATCTACCAGTTAGTGAAGGATGCCACCTATACTTTACCAAATGAAATAATGCAATATTACAGTATATGAAATGGTCTCCTTTATACTACTATAAGAGGTGGAGATGATTGCCTATACATTCCAAAAGGTTATGGAGTGAATAGAGAAACATTAAAAGAACTGATAATAGGGGAAATACACAATAAAAGACACGATAGCGCTAATTGAAACCTCCGGTATGTAACGGAATACATCCACTGGCCAGAGATGAGGTAGGATTTCAAAGAATTTGTCCCACAGTGTGACATATGTCAACTGAATCAGGAAAGGACTACATTATCTGCGAGCAATACCCTTTTGCTCCACTTTCCTTGCGAGATATTTTCGAGCTATGCTATCGATTTCATGGGGCCTTTCAGTAAGCTAAGAGGACATGATTTGGTATTAGTAGTACTGGATAGAGTGATTGCTTTCAGCTCGCTGATACTAACGTCAGTGAATACTACTGTGATATTGACAATGGATTTGCTCCGACACTATATCTTTATGCCTCATGGAATACCTACATCGATTGTTAGTGATGCTGACCCCTGATTCACCTTCCAGCTTTGGAAACAGACCTTGAAAATGATGGGAGTTGAACACATTATAGCTATACCTAGCCACTACCAGACTAATGGACAAGCTGAAAGGAAGATCAGAGAATTGAAAACACCATTAAGGAATGTTGTTAACACACATCAGACCAACTGGCTTACCTCCCTCCCTGAAGTGACAGCTTACTCCAATGCAGGTCACTCCGATACTATTTGAATGTCCACATATAAAGCTGTGTATGGACGAGAAAACCAACTACTCGACACCTATAAAGTCAACTTCACAATAGTCCCAGCAGCTGATGATTGCTACAATCATCACAAAGAGATTAGGAATGCGGCATCTCTAGCAATATGGTTAGCTAGGGCAAGATCAAGCAGAGTGGCAGCTCAGAGGAGGAGCCATCACAAACCTGTTGTGATTGGGGAAAGGATTATAGTTTTTGGAGACCAGTTTGCAACAGAATCTGGCAGATCTCGGAAATTACAACCACGTTGGCGAGGCCCTTTTACAGTACTTGAATTCGATGAATATATACAGAACTACACCACTAGCATGGATGCGAGGATGTATTGGAGGAAGAAAGGAGTTTTCCAATATTCGGTAGTCAAACCTTACCACCCTATTAATGATTTTCAGTTCCCTGGAGGAGCACTTACGAAGTCGGCACCCATACTTATCAATGAAGAACAGGAATGGGAAATTCAAGTAGTTCATAACTATAGGAAACGATATGGCAAAGGACACATCTTGGTTAGTTGAAAAGGATATACGGCAAGAGATAATAGTGGGAAACTGGTAGAAGAGTTAGAACATGCGATAGATTTGGTTCAGGCATGGCGGACAGATAACATGCCAGGAGATGAGTTTCCTATGGTTTTTTCTAGGTATATTCCTATGTGTTATTCTCCTACTATGGATAGCTTTGAGAGCTATTCAGATGTACCCCCGGTGGATAAGGGATTTTGGGATACTAATTTAAATTCTGATTATGATAAAAAGGATTAGAGATTTTGTTGTTATATTTTGAAATAAGGGATTTATTTTGTTTTCAGGGTGTAACTGGTACTCGTTACTGGTTTAGGATTTTCAGGTATCAGTTGATACTGTTGGTATTTTGAATTTGTTTCAGGAAACCAGATGTGCTTCTAGCCTGATAGTATAGGGTTTGATACTTTATATGTTTTATGTTTGATTTCGAGTATCGGTTTGATACTCTATATGTTTTATGTTTGGTTTCGACTATCAGGTTGATACTCTATATGTTATATGTTTTGTTTCAAGGCTACCATTTTGGAGTCTTATATGTTATGAGAATAAGGCTTCTAGTAGCCTAAGAAGTGTATTTAAAGAACTGCTATTCTTCACCTTAGAAAAAGCAGACTTCAGCAGACAGAGTTTTCAATACACTTAGTTGAACAGTTACTCTCTTCAGTTTGCTTCAAGAATCTTTAGTTTGAGATTTACCAAACATCCCGGAGACTTCAGAAGTCACGATATAGTAAGAAGTCTATTCAACAACCTCAGCTAAAGCCTCCGGACCTTGGTTCACTTGTTATCAGCTTGGTACTGAACAAGGCCCATTATCCCTAAATTTACTGCATCTTCTCAGAAGTGGTTACAATGTACATTTATTTATTTGGTTTCTCCCATTTTCATATGGCCACTCGCTTGATACAGTCTACCTGTACTCCTTTTCTGTTGATAATGAATCCCTGGTATCCTGTTTCTGTCCTGTGAAATTTGCATTTGGATAGTTTGATCTTCATTCCCAATTTTTGGATTTCCTTCATGATATTGCTGACATCTCATTGGTACTGCTCCATCATTTCTAAATATATGAGTACATCGTCTAAGTAGACAATGCAATATATATCCAAGAACCTGTTGAGTACTTGGTTGATCCATTATTAGAATGATGCTGGTGCATTGGTCAAGCCAAAAGGCATGACCAGGTATTTGTCTATTCTGTATCTTAGTGCGAAGATAGTTTTTCTTTCGTCTGCAGCCTTGATTCTAATATTGTGGTATATATCTTTGATATCCAATTTGGTGGAGTACATGGAGGACTATAGTCAGTCTAGAGCTTCTCCAATTAGTAGTAGTGCATATCAGTCTTTCTTCATGACGGAATTGAGAACTTTATAGTCCACACAAGGTCTCATTTTTCCATCCTTCTTTTTAACGAATTGGATGGACACTCCTGCTAAAGTAAACAAATGTTGTATCTGTCCTCTTTTCATATTTTGTTGGATGTATCTTCTTAATTCTTCCAACTCTCTTTCCCGCAATAGATATAGATGTTCGTAGATGATTTTCTTCTTTGCTTTTATTTTTTCATCTTTCTTGATGTGGATCTTGTGGTCCACTCTTAGTTGTCTTGGCGGTGGCTTCCCTGCTTCCTTTTCTTGAAAATGATTGGTGGATTGATAGGATTGGGATGGTATTATATCATACCACTTGTTCTATCCTTGTTGTTGCATCAGTTGTACTGGGAATTCGGTACTGATGTTGATCCTTGCTAGTTTAATATTTCCTTCAATTGGGTTCAATTTTGGGATCTCCATAGTATTTCCTCTTTATTATCTCGACCAAAGGCTTGTGCTGATATTTCGCAAACATTGCTTGGTTTTTCTTCCTTCTTCCTTACTTGATCTGTACTGCCAAATGCTTTCTCTTCTCTCTTGGCTTTGTGCAATTCAGTGACTGCATGTTTTTCATCTTCATTGATCTTTACAATGATCAGTTGCACAATTTACTTCCCTTTTTGCACTTTATAATCAGCATCTTCCATGTTTGCTAAGATCACTTTGACTTCTCCAGTGTAGTCTGCGTCGAGAACATCTACATTGGTGATGAGTCAATATTTCACTGCTAGTTTGCTTTGTAGTGCTATTAATCCACCGGTACCAGAGGTAATCTTATTACTATTCCTGTCGCCACCATTTCTTGTACTCGTTTGGGACCCTTTTTATCTTTGTCAGCATATAAGTTGTATCCTACCGCTTGATTTGAGCCTTTCTATAGTACTATTGCTTTGTCATAGGGTCTTTTGAACCTGCTTGTTGTATTTGGTTCTTTTCTTAACTCGTCGAACCTGACTTTCAGATTCTCTTCTTGTGCCGCTCTTTTGGGGGTCATATACACCACTAGTGAACTGTTAAGACATACTGTCATACATTGTTTGCCAGCAAATGTAAGCTTATTACTGACCGAGTCGATCATAGAATTGTGTTGTCTTAACCATGGCATTCTGAGATCGACCTTATGGTTCTTTAGGTCAACTACCTGGAAAGTGGCCAGTTCCTGATGGCTGCCTATGTCTATAGGTACTTGTGCTGTCTGAGCGATTGAGCCCATAGCACTGGGCTTTCCATCTGTTAGATAGACCTGTCTCTTCTTCTTTGTTGTTATTGTAGGGTAGCTATATTTGTCGCAAATTTCTTTATCAATGAAATCTTCTGTGGCCCCTGAGTTTCAGCATTGCATGTATCAGAGTGTCTTTCTTTCAGTTATAGTATAGTGTTGTCTTGATCGTAGCGTGATTTCCTTCTTCTTTCAGTAGTACTGTATAGTAGTTTGCTAGTGTAATATTTGTTGAGCCTTTCATATCGTTTTATACATTTCTGATGGTTTTTGCCTTCCTCTTATCCTCCAGACCCTCACTGACTGGGCACTGCTTTCTTTTCCCTCCTCATCTTCCTCCATGGTAATTTCTCTCCAGTTTGTTCTCTTCTATTGTTTGAACTAGTTGTTATCTCGGACTAGAGTTGTTGGTTTCCTTCTATTATCCAGCCAGCTTCTCCATTCAGATGCAATGTCCAGCTTTTCCGCATGTACGGCAGAGAATCTACTATATTTAACACTTGTATTCCTCATTGGATAGGTTGAGCAGTTGTTTTGCTTTTGCTTTATTCATTTTCACAGATTGATTCATAGTTGGTCCACAGATTTCATCGTATTGCATTGACGATGATCGCGATGTCCTAGTATTATTTCTAAGCATGTAAATTTCATTCGTCTTATTTTGTTTCTCCTTTTTCAGGTGTTTCAGGGCGGGAAATCTGGGTTCTTTCTGTATAGCCCATTCACCTAATGCTTAGACTATATTGATTTTCGAGCCCTCATAGTCGAATGCATTTTGTAAATGTACTGACATGCTTCTATAGAGTCGTTCTGATACAGTGGCATTCGCGAGTAAGGCCTCCACTTGTTCCCAGTAGAACTCATTCTCATATTATGTCCTTAGTCTGTTTCCATATTCCATCTTCCTTAGTCTTATTCTTGTTGCCCTTCATGTATCTACTTCTTGAAATTGGTTCCTGATAGCTCCTTTAAAGTTGTTCCTGCTATTTCATCCTATTTGTTCAATGCTTTCCATGTATGGTATTAACCATTTACTTATGTACTTTTGTAAGAGGCAGGAGACGAAGACGATTTTCTCCGCATCATGTCTATCCTGCCATCCTACTGTCTGAATGTAAATTTGTAGTTCCATTATCTAACCTCGAAAGTGACTCCAGTCACTTGGGTATGTTTCTGGTTGTTTGACTTGCAGTCAGTATTATTCCATTGCTAGGATAATTTTTTGTATTTATTCAGAGCTGAATTCTGACCTTGTTCCTGGAGCTGGCCCTGGTCCTTCTCCTCCAGTTATTGCAAGAGCCTCCATTCGTCAGGATTCTTCTTCATACAAACTGGAGGTAATATCATTTGATTATTCTTCAGGTATTACTGGGCTTAGTATTCTGCCTAACTGGGAAACAGTTCCTTGTAGTTTGTCCACCACTTATCATAATTCTAGCTATTAGTCAGCAAAAGTAAAGTCAGTCTTAATACCCTCTCAGCGTACTTATAAGTAATACTTCATAATGTTCACATCCCTATCTGGTCTCAGTTCTCAGCAATGGGTATATGATACTTTTCTGTCTACTTCTCGCCTATAGTTCTTAGACCTATGTTGATGATAAGGAGAGCGAGATTCTCCTATTGCTAGTTCTTATAGCCTATCCTACTCTTTCTTCAACTCTATTGTGTAATAGAACTCTCGTCGTTGTTCATATTTGTAAAGTAACTTGTATAAAGTGCATAAGGGTTTATGTATTCAGAAAAAGTGTAAAGTAATAAGTATGAAAGTAACTTAGAATGAAGTGCAAAGAGTTTATCTCACAGGGCTTTTTCTTTGTTCTTCTCAAATTCTTGCTTTTTTTATCTTCATATATTCTTAGTTAATGTTAAGCAAAGGCCCATCTCGAGTATAACTGATGGATGTAGGCCAAAATATTTGTTCGGAGAATGTGTTGAGGAAGGCGCATCTCGATAAAATAGGTAAACTAAACATTTATATGTGGAAACGATTTGATATTGATAAAGTTTCTTTTCCGTTGCTGGATGATGTCTGTAAAGCTTGGGAGGCACTTCGATATATATATCCCCCATCTGAGTGTTCGCAGACTACTTCAAACTTCTATGCCTCCAAAGTACCACTCTAGTTTAAATACGCCAACGTCCAGAATCTTATAAGTGCGAACACCATTTGACCCGAAAACCTATTGCACCCCTTCACAATTATGGAATAGTATTCCTCTATTAAGATCACAGTGCTATTTGTTACACCAAAGAGCGGCATTGAACTTCGTTGTCCGCATAGACTATGATATTACTTTAGTCTTGTAGACTATCGTTTCAGTATTCTCTTCAGTCCTGAAGTCATCAAGTTCATGCCGGACTACCTAGTGCGAATTGCAAGCCTGAGCCCAACATGTCAACATCTTAAGAGTCTCTGACTTATCTAGGTCTTCCTTTCAGAGCATGCTTCCCCTTGGTCCGCCGGCCTCCATAGAAGAGTCCTATTACTAGGACCAACTAACCTACAGCTAATATCAGAAGGGTATGGGAGGATCTGATATATCCTTAATAGCCTCTGCAACTGGGACATCCTCTTTGAGTATTTTGCCAAAAACATCTGGTCACCTTTGGCCCATAGTTTAGGAATCCTAACCTTGAAGCCTACTATCTCAATGCCGCTGTGATGGATCTCTTCTGTTCCCCTTCCCAGATGTCACCAAAGGTCCAGTCTCATATATCTTGGTAACAGCATGCGGTGGGACGGATGGCGGCAATATATATGGTTTTATGAATGGGCTTCATTGTGGTGACATGTTAGTTATAGGACACACCCATGGAAATCTTGCTAATGATGTGTGGGCCCCATAAGGAGACCAGAGTAGGGTGTTGACGCTCCAGAAAATCAACAGTCTCCGCATAGTTATGCTACCGTAAGGTCGTTGTACTTTGTCTCAGATTTACATATGTCTAACATGGGCTCCCACCTATCAGGCTTCGCTCCCAATACCTTTATAACTTATCATAATTCTTCTAAGTACATTTTAAGACTCCTTGTGGTCAAGGTAAAAAACCTTCCACGTTTACTTGGCCATGGTATGAAAACCTTTTCCTCACTATCTTACTTTTGCCCTTTCTGACATGTCTAGACTTTCATTACGAAGGTTTTCCTCAACTTCCTCCACGTTTTCTATACTGGTAGCTGGCTCCCATGTATTCTCATTGTCAGAACACCCTTGCCATTTGACAAAGTACCACAGTTCCCGCTTCTCGTGATAGTAGCCATGTACACGTTTTCTGTAAGCGTAAATCTCGCTTCTTACTATTGTTTCAACCTCCCATTATAGATCACCGTCAATGTTCTCCAGTTCTCTAGGGGGTCAGGAGCGATCGTCATGAACAGATTTATAGTAGGGTTTCAATAGTGAGACATAGAACACAGGGTGAATGTCCTATCGGTTGGATATATTGAGCTTGAACGCTCATGATCCTCGCCTCTCCATGATTTAGAAAGGACAGTAAAGGTTTGGACTTAGTGTTTTTTGATTTCTGTGGGATGCGAATATTCCTTGCATTTCACATTACTCTGTCCACGATCTTGAAGCCTGGATCTTGTCGAGCTTTCTAGTTATAATATTTTGATATTCCTTCCCTTGTATTTTCTAGTGACCTTGATGCTTGTTCATGTATCACCTTAATCCAGTTCACGTGGAGTGTTGCACCTGAATTTTGAGCTTCTTGCTCCTTCATCTATGCGGTCGATGGATGGAATCCGCAGTTCGTACAGAATGGTGACAACCTATAAGCGTTGCTTGCTGAGTTGTTATAGGTATGTTCAGCTAGTGGCAGCAGCTGATACCAATCATCCTGATGATAGTTGACAAAGCTTTGCACGTATCCTTCCAGCACTTGGTTGGTATATTAGGTTAGTCCGCCAGTTTAAGGGTGGTATGCCCTTGACATTCTTCGCTTAAGTTTCCATGCTTTTTAAGGAAATTCCCAGACTTCTTCTATGAACTTTGAGTCCATATCTAAGAAGATTTCAGTTGGTAGGCCGTGCAGCCTCCACATTTCTTTCTGGAATGAGCTTGTGACATCTCTAGTAGTAGCCAATATCTCTAGTCCAATGAAATATACCATCTTTACGAATCTATCTACAACTACCATTATTTGAGTACATCCTTGCGACTCTGGTAGTTGTGTGACGAAGTCTACCAAGATAGATACTCATGTTACATAGAGTATTTGCAATGCTTGATGCAATCCATACTTGGGATGTCAAGGCAATTTATTCTGGAGATATTTATCGCAGGATCTTACATAGTCATTGATCCATTCCACTAGTCCTTTCCAGTAGAACTCCCGCATAATAATTTTCAAGGTTTTTTCTGGCGTGAAGTGTCCGGCAACCTTTACATCGTAATATTCTTTTGCGATCGTAGTGTATAGTGCCTGACTATTTGGTACACATAGTCTTTACTTACAATATTGTAGATCGTCGGTTAAGATCCAATCCTTATGGAAATCCTTTCCTTCATCGCGTAGCCTAATGAGTTCTTTCCTCCAGTGCCTTCAAGCTGCGTCTGCCTTTCTAACTACCTGTATCTCACTTAAGAATTCAGGATTGAACTGCTTCATACATTTTTGTAAGATAATGGCATTTCACAGGAGAACTTGCTCTGGTACTTCTGAAATGTTGTACCAGTATTGGTTGTTATTAGCTAATACTTGTAAGTAACTGATGCTAGGTTCCTGTTCTTCGACAATCAAGGATCTTGTCGCTATGTTGGTGCTTCTGAATCTCCCAGTTCCTCATTCCGTATCTTCCAAGTTGCCTACATCCATCAACTCAGAAGTAGTAATTTTTTATACTACCAGTTATGCTATGAGATTGCCGATTCTGATCTGACAGTGCATATCGTTATAGTTGAGAAGTCCAACTTTGAGTTCACCAGTATAATCGGCATCGATCACTCCAGCTCTGGCAGAGATTCTACTTCGCACTGCTAATTTGCATCTTAGAGCAACTCTTCTTGAAGTTCCTTCATGCAGTCCCACTGCTATACCCATCCATGTTAATGCTTGTCTGTATTTAGAGAAAATGTCATCCTCCATGAGGTACAGGTCGTATCCTGCCGCCATTCTTGACTCCTTCATTGTCAAGTATTCCTTTTTGTGCAATCTTTTGATCCTAAACATAGGTTACTTTCCATCTCATTGAGGTTCCAGATCCAAATCCTTATCTCCATTCGAGTCTTTTTCTTCACCGCCTACCCTCGCTACTAGTAATACCAAGAAAGTTATTTGGTTTCAAAACCTTTTATTTGTGATGCCTAGCTCCCTCCTCAGCAGGGTATTCCGGCCACCTGCTTGAGGAATCGCGCTTTCTGCCCTTGGTACCTGGTCGGTATACAATACGGAAATTGTATTCCACTAACTTCTGTGCTCATCAAATTTGACAGCCACTGTAGACTTTTGAGGCGAGGCAGTATTATAGGTTCTGATAGTTGGTGAAGACTGTAAGAGGTTTTTCTGTTCCAATCAAGTAGTTTGTCCATTCCTTAAACGCTACAAGGATCATGAAAAGTTTTTTATCATGTATTTTGTAATTGCACTCCCGTGAGTTTAATTTTCTTGAATGAAATAAGACTGGATGTAGCTTTTTCTTGACGTATTGAGAAAGGATGCAATCAAGTGCGAAATCGCTACTGTCAGTTTCTACTACTATCTCTCCTTCTAGAAATAAGGGATATAGCATGAGGGGTGTTGTGAAGGGGTATTTTAGCTCTTCAAAAGCTGTATCCTGCTTAACTCTCCATTGGAAATTCTTAGGATTTCCTGGTAATGTCCTGATTGTGGGTTTGCAAATAGCGGAGAAACCTTTAATGAATGATCAGTAGAAGTTAGTAAATCCAATGAAGACTAGCACATCTCTAACTGACTTAGGTGCTTTTCAAACCATTATGGATACCACATTACGGGTGCTCATGGACACCCCATTGACTACCACAACAAAGCCAAGGAATTCTACCTCTGGGGCATGGAAACTCGATTTCTTTAGCCATACCACTAACTGAAAGTCAGATAGACTTCGTAAAACTCTTTTGACTGCTTCGATGTATTCCTTTTCATTTTTTGAATATATGAAAAGGTCATCCAGATAACACACGACTCCAACATCAAGGTATTTCTTAAGTACTTGGTTCATCATATCTTGGAAGGTTGTGAGAGCATTAACCAATCCAAAAGACAGGACCTTATATTTATAGTATCCGTATCTTGTACAAAACGCTATCCTCCACTCATCTCCTTCCTTAATGCTAATCAAATGGTAACAGTCTTTAAGGTCTAACTTGGTGAAGATCTTTCCACTGGCTACTCAGTCTTAGTGTTCAAACATTAGTGGAAGGGGAGGTTTGTTGATGATTGTAATCTTATTTAGATTTAGGTAATCCACAACTATGGGTAATCTGCCCTCTGGTTTGGGTAAGGAGAATATAGGTACTCCTGCTGATGATTGACTCTGTGTGATCATTCCTTATTTGATCCTGGTTTTCAAGTATTCCTATAGAGCCTTATGCTGTTTTTGGATAGTGGATATATTGGCCCCCAGGGGTGAGTTGAGCCGGGAGTCAACTTGATTTCATGATTGAAGGTTTGTCTTCGGGCTAGTCTTTCTGTAATCTGGGCTTTTAACAAAGGTTTGTAATGCTAGTATTCATGCAGTAATGATTCGAGTTCTACTCTATTCATGATAACTCCAATTCATCCGATCCAAGATGAATTAGGATCCCAAGTGCCTGATTTATCGTATTTGAACATATCTGCTATTCTTTCATCTTCTTCCACACACTTTTTTCGCAATATTTTGCGGGGAAGTTACAATTTTCTGCATCTTTTATGTGAGACACTAGGTATTCGCGATGCTACCAACCAAATAGAATTATCATTCCATAATGACTGGCATTAGCCACCTCACATGACAGTTCAGAGATGTGTTGGTTTTTTCCAATTTTCAAGTTTATTGGTTGGGTATGACACTTCTCTCCTGATGCGGCTGAAGATCCATCAATGTCCAAGATATCAACTGCATTGCTGTATTCAACAATAGGAACGTGAAGGTCTTCAACTAGGGCTTAATTGATGAGGAACACATTAGATCCGCAGTGTAACAAGACTTTCACTTGGTTTCGCTTATTGTGTATATAGAGGTAGGTGATCCCCTCCCAACAGTTTTATCGTTTTGGTTCTGGGGTGTCTGATTTCATGTGCTTAGTATGGATAAGAGTTTCTTAGTTCTTGCGTTTAGTCATTGCAAGTGTTGGGTGTAGGTAACAAGAAGTTTGTTACTACGCCCCTGTAGTTGCAACTATTGAGCTCTCCTCTGACAAACTAGGATCTCTTTACCTCTAACAATCTGGGTCTATATACTAAGCAGTGTTTCACTGATATGTAATTTCGCACGACCAGTTTTCAGACTGGATGCCTTCTCTCAACACACCAAACCTAGGCTCATAGTAGATTTTTGGGTGGTTGTTAGCCATTTTACTCCTCTGGTGTGCGGTTCTGGCTTTTACTGATCATTTCGCTGAGGGTTTCGGTTATCTATCCAGCTACCTCAGAGGCCCCTTGCATGCCAAAGTAGTACATCCCTACCCCACACTCTGGCCAGAAGACAAGATAGTACATACGTATAATACGACTCAGACCCGTGTGGTATGTAGAACGGCCCTTGTTGCTTGTCCTCCTGTCCTGTATTGTCATTAGATAGATCTTGCATTCCTATGTCCCAACTTCTTCCGTATAGCAACTTGATTGGACATGGGTAGACGGTGGCTACCAGGTGACTCGTGGAACTTCGTACTATTGCCTCCTAGGCTATTTAGGCATGTTGACTATCCTCTCTTGTGATCAAGACTCTCCTTATATTGATCCTTGTGTTCCAGCTCACAAGTTCCTTGTGGAGTCCCTTCACTTTGAGCCTACTTACATTGATCCTGCAAGCAGAGACTGGCTTCACGCTGCTGTGATTATTTTGAGTTTTGGCTTCTGTAGTGGCACACAGGATACCTGATCCCCATCGTGGTAGGTATCCAATACACCCCAGCCAAAGGGGGTTCCCATTTTGATTCCAGTTTTCTTAGGACACTGAATACGCAAACATTGTCACTGTTGGTGCCGATGAACTGTCACAAGTCAGTTGTTAAGGATCTACCAGTTCCCAGATCCAATTCATTTGGGCTGGCTGCTAGACTGTAGTGACCCTGTGTGCTAGATTAGGATTTACATTAGCCAATTGAGTACGACCAATTCTTATTTTTATCAGTCTTGAACTAATAGTTGCCACTGACATATAGATATCTCTTCTACATGTCCCTTATTTGTGGATTTCATTTCCCCAATATGTACAATCTCCATTTTGCCTCTGAGTCTCTATCGTACTCTGCAGGATACTGGTCTAAGCCTGGCTGAAGTTCATGAGGATTGTCTTTACCACACCTTCCAATTACGTTTTTGCATTCAGGATCATCCTCTAGTTTTCGTTTGCGTGGTGGGGCGCCACCTCCCTTGACGTAAGGTTTTTTCCTGCTTCGTCCTTCTGATTTAGAGTCCTGGCGGTCGTCTTTTTTGACCTCGTAGACTGATGTTGGCTTAGACGGTTTGTCTCTTAAGAGCTTTTCTCTTGCAAGAAGTACTGCTTTTAATCAATCTTATAGTCTCAGTTCTTCTTTCCATCCAGGACCCGTCATGTATTGCCGGGCCAACAACCTGCAGACAATTTGTTCCCGAAGTTTGTTTATAACTTCCTACTTCCAGGATTCTCCAGTCATGCATGCCTGGATGTTTAGGTTGTGCATGACCCTGAGGTAATATTCAATACTGCTCTCATACTTGCCTAGCTTCATAGCTTGAAGTGCTAGTCTTTTGGCTTCTACTGGAGCAAATTGTTTAATTATATTGTGTTCAAAATGAGGGCACATAGCCAACTCTAGTTGCTGGGTTTCCCTTTGAAGTCTGTCCATAGATTTTTTATATTAAATAGTGTATAGAAGTAGTAAGTCTCCCTTTGTACAGTTGAGCACGTATATAATTCGTTCCTGGGCATTATCATGGTTCCGCAGGTTTCTTGCGGAATAGTTGTTGCATTATATAATTCTGACATATCTTTCTGGTGTGGATTTGTCCTCAAAGAATGGGGGTGGTTCCGATGGTCACTTCACATTAAGCGCTATCGCATTGGCAAGCATTTCTGCTATACCAGACTGTTCTGATGTTTGTCCTCACCTACCATGGCTTGGACTTTTTCTTCTTCTTCTTCTTTATTAATTATCATTGTCATCATCACTAGGATCTTCTGAGTCACCTCCCTGGGCAGCTGAGGTGGATGTATCAGTAGCCTCTTTACCTTTCCCGTTTTTCCTTCCTATAGGCGGAGTATAGTATTCCTCATCATCTACCTCCTCGACTCCAGGTAAAGGTGCTGATGTAGCAGCTTCTTGACTTGGTATGGTGGCCAGCATGTTATTTACCGCCAATGCCATTACCTCCAGGCATTATTTATCGCCTCATTTTGCTGCCATTGTTGGTTTTGGAAATTGTGAATTTCTGCCTGATGGGTTGCCTGGTCCACCTGTAATATCCCAGGATACGGTTGACCCTTCTTTCCTGGGTGATGCTTTCTGAGCCGAATTCTAAGAATTCCGTCCTCATGATGGTGACAATCGGTGCCAGAGTTTGATCTCAGGCTACTGCCTCCTGGCTTTGTTGCCTGAAAGTTCTTTGTACCATTGGGGTTACCTATTCATATTCCGGCTGACACCTATCTTGGTCATCTATTTTCTTTAACACTTCTCTCGGCATTTCCTCTTGGATACCCTTAACCTCTTGTTTCACACCTGACTCCTGCATCAACATAATTGCAATATCATTATCATAAACAACTTGTCTATCGGCGATTCGCGGTTGAACCTCAAGTAATTTTAATGTATAGTGGTTACGATCCCTAATCGGTATTAGTTCTCAGCAATGGGTAGACGATACTTCACTTGTCTTCTCTCTCGACAATAGTTCTTAGACCTGGGTCTACGATAAGGTGGGAGAGACTCTCGTGTCTCTAATCCTTATCGCCTATCATACTCTTTCTTCAACTCGACTCTTATAGTAGAGGCTTCTCTGGTAGGTAGATATTCGTAAAGAGCGTAAAGGTTTTATATTCGTAAAAGCATAAAGTAATAAGTAAGGAAATAACTTAGAACGAAGCGTGAAGAGCCTATCTACTGGACCTTTTTTTGCTTCTTCTTTTTTTCTTTTTTTATCATCAAGTATTCATTGTTTTTACTGTACAAGAACTTGCATGCAGCACTAGCTATGGCATAAATAAAATCTTAATTCCAAATGTGCAAACACAAAGGAAAAAAAACCCACACCAATGTGTAAAATCCTCCAAAAGGTGTCCAATAGCCGACACGAAATCCGAAGGAATTAAAGCAAGCAAATACAGAAATCATAGCGAAAAGTAACGCCAAGCCTGACCGGCAGTTGAAAAAAGAGTAACCAACGGGCGGGTCAAATCGTGAGATCGGTGTCACGACTCAGGGCCCGAAGCCGTGAATTGGAAGACTGGTGTCGCGGGGAGGAGTCTCTGAGGGGGGGTCTCAGTCTGCAGGCGGCATGCCAGGCAGAAAGCGCGAGGCAGTCACATTAAGGTACCTCGCCAAGAAGCGGAGGGAGTCTGTATTGGTCCCTAGTGGGCTGTCTCTGCCGACGTCCATGAGCCGCCGGCGGTGGCGCTCACGAGGCTCCTTGCGAGACTCGCAGTGTAGGATTGCATGAGCGACGTCTTCCTTATACTCCTTGCAGTAAGGACAGAGGGGGGAGAGGTCGCTGGTGAACCAGGAGGGGTGGGCAGTGAGGTAGCTCTTGCCCCAGTGCATTTGGTGGAGCCTGCCTGCAACAAACCTCCCCGAACCCATGAAGGAGTGGGGCTGGAGGGAAACAGCGAACGGATAGTAGGGCGGGGGGGGGAATTGGATTGCCCAATCCCTGGTGAGTGCCTTTCACAGTCGCAGCTTGAGTGACTGGTAGGACGGGATCTCTTCTCGCAGCGGAAGCCGTTCGGGGGGGAGAAGGTCAGGCAAGGCCACAGGGATAGGGCCTGAGGTGTCGATGAACTGAAGGGTGTGGTGAGCAATGGCGTCCAGTGGGAGATGCCTGTGTATAGAGGGCGGGGGGGCTGTCTTCCAGAGAAGTTGGGTGTAAACAGGCCACAGGCCCGTAGTGAAAGGGCGGTGGTCTTCAGGTGCCCAAAAGGGGGAGGAGGTGGGATAGGACGGGTGGAGCCGGGCTGTCGCCAGGTTCGCCTTGGGGGTGAGACACGCCAGTCGGACAGCAGGCAGTCTCTGACGGTGGAGGTCCAAGAGCGGGAGGGGGGGGAGAGCCGACTCACATGCTAGGAAGCCCACCGGGGTCAACGAGAAATAGTTCGTCACCCACCTCTAGACAGACCTCTAAAAAACCGACATCCTGTCTAGGAGTGTGAGACTCGGGGAGAAGAGGTCCACTCCATAGAGGAGGATCGGGCAGATGAGGAAGGATGCCAGACGATGGCAGAGCAAGGGGGTGAGGCCTTTACCGGGCCTGGACAGTCTTTTAATCGTCACGAAGGCCCCTTTGGCCAGGGCAAGCCTTCTGGTGAAGTACGCGGTGGTGCATTTGGTGCTTGAAGTGGACGAGGGCTCGAACCAGTATCCCAGCCATCGTATCAGTTTGGAGGGATAGAAGAGGTGCCGATCTACCAGGACCGGGACTGAGGGGGGGTGGATCTTTTTTGCGGAGGTCGTCTAGTGCATGAGCTCTGTCTTTGAGACCATGAAGGACACGCCGAGCCTGCCAGCCTTGGCCTGGAGTACAGAGGTTATCCCTTGCAGTCGCTGGACATTCCGGCGATACAAGCCGGAGGCGACCGTGACTGCGAAGTCGTCGACGTAGGAGAGGATAAGACCCCTAGTGATTAAGAAACGGAGGGTAGACACGTAAATGACGAACAGAAGGGCGCAGATCAGGGAGCCCTGGAGCGTGCCGACTGAGACCGGGGAGAAGACTGGGGGGGCCCCATGAAAAACCAGGTGGCAGGTGCGGCCGGGGAGGAAGGACCTAATCTACAAGACCATGTACCGGTTCACTGCCTTAGTGGTGAGCCTGTCACACAGTAGGGGGGCTGAGACATTGTCGAAACCCCCTTTGATATCGAGGAAAAGTGTAGAGACTTTGAGTTTGGGGTGCATGAAGACCTGAACCTCATGAGAGAGGGTCGCTGCCACATTGAATGTGCTCAGGCCGGGGAGGGAGCCAGTCTGGTGGGGGGACAGGAGGCCCAAAAAGCGGGCGAGGGCAGAGAGGCGGGTCGCCATGACCCTCTCGAAGATCTTTGAGACTGTCTCCAGTAGGACAATGATGCGAAATGAGGCAGGTGTGTCGTAGGAGGACTTTCCCGGCTTCTCAAGCATGATTCCGTTGGCTATCTTCAGGGAGCGAGGGTCGTGTCCGTACTGAACGAGGGGGCCCAGGATTGAAGTCAGGATGTCAGGGTTTAGAGAGTAGACCTTTTTCCAGACAGAGTAGGAGATCTGATCTGGACCGGGGGCAGAGGATGAGGGGGATCTCCTGAGGGCAGCTGCAATCTTATCCGCTGACAGCGGGGGGATATCTCTGTACTCTCTTAGGATGGCCGGAGGGCGAGAGGACTTTTTCTCAGGGAAGAAATGGGCGAGTAGGGCTTTGTTGATATCCATGGGGTCGTTGGCCCCCGGTATCTATGGGAACCTGGCGGGAGGTCTGCCGAAGGAATAGCGCTTCGCAGTCCATAGCGACTGTGGGGAGGCTGATTTGAGGAAGTTGTTCCAGTATTCGGTCTTGGCCATCTTTATGGCCTTGAAGTATAATGAGCGGGACTCCTTGCGCAGCTGTTTAGAGGAGGGGAGAGGGTCGTGTCGCGCCTATCTAACTGTCGAGTGAAAGGCAGCTCTCTCCACGGTGAGGTTGGGGGTCCACCAGGGGTTGGACCGGTTGGAGGACCTCTTGTCTGGGGTGTGGAGTTTGAGGATGGCCCTCAGCCTGCCAAGGGCAGGGTCGAACCAGGTGGAGAATGAGAGGGGCGTTGGGAGGGGGGGAGGGGTGTTGATCTTCATGGCCCTGATTTCTCTCACAAGAGAGGGCCAGTGGCTTGGACAGGGTCCCGAGGATCGGGATATGGTCCGAGCCTGTTGGGGGGAGGGGTGTGTCCCATGCCTGGAAGTTGGGGGACAGTGCGGTGTTGGCGAAGGATAGATCTATTACTCAGGAACAGAGCTCAGGATCGAAGGGGAAGTAAGTGAGTGTACCAGGGGTGTTCAAAAGGGAGAAAGCCTCATCGGCAGCTCTCTCAAAGAAGGGAGTGGAAGCACGGAGGTCTCAAATCGAAAAACGGTGGCGAGGGTCCGCTGAGGGATGGTGAATGTTGAAGTCTCCGACGACCAGTGTTGGTGTGGTGGTGTGGGAGAAGGCAATCTCAGGAGGGATGGTACAACGAAAGGGGGAGCCATCGCAGGTGCTGTAGAGATTCACAATCTTAAACTTGGTGACAAAGGAATCAAAAAAGCCAACAGAAGAATAAAAGTCAACAGCCATCCAGTCCCTCGCCTCCGACAAGACTGGGAGAACCCAGAACTGTTGAGTGGAGGAGAGGTGGAGGTAGCAGGCCACTCGGGGCTTGCTACCATCAGGGCAGAGGAGGCAAAAAGGGTTTGAAACCAACGAACGACGGAGGTCTGTTTCGGTGGAGAGGGGGGTCTTGCAGGGCAACTAGGGTAGGGGGGAAATCCAACAAAGAAAAAGAATTAAACAGGGAAAGAAACACATCCCAGCTTCCCAAGCAGTTGTGTTGTAGAATGGATATGGTGACACGGGAGCTCACTGCCGGCGTGGGACTCGCGGGGGAGGTGTGACCAGCCATTACACGCCTTCCGGCGTCTCAGGCTGGGGGAGAGGAGTGGGAGATTCCTGCCATGAGGGGTTCAGCAGGGCACCTCCTTGGGGCTTTGGCGCAGGGACTGGGGGACGTGTTGGGGGGGCATCACCACGCCTAGGACGGGGTGTTTCAAGAGTAAAGGGGGGTAGGAGGGATCGTGAACTAGTTGAAGGACCCTCGCCAGTGTTGTTCGTCGTGTCCATAGCTTCCTCATTCTGTGGAACAGAGGACTCCTCACGGGGAGGCGGGGGGGGGTCTCGATGGGCACTCTCTAGCCAAAGCCGGGTGTTGTCCCTTGCAGACCGCATACATCGAGGGAGAGGTCGGACAGCAATCGACCACTGCTCTGAGGTTGCCGCCCTTAGGGCATGTGGGGTTCTGGCATCGACGTGCTTGTTTACGATGAGAGAGAGCGCAGATTGGGCAGACTGGGTGGTCCATCTTGCATCTAGCTGAGTGGTGTCCGTACTCCCAGCAGTTACGGCATTGAGTGATGCTGTTAGCCGAGTATGCTCTCTCGATCTTACATGGCGAGGAGAAAAGGTAAGCGTTGCCCAGCATTGTAGTCTCATTTTCAGGCGCAACCATCACAACAACGGAAGTCGATTTTTTGAGGAATCTGGAGTCGCAGTGGGGGTTCAAGTATCGAGCGGAGAGGATCTGGACGTTCTTGACGTTTCGAATGGTGTTGCTTAGGGACTGCAGGAGGTCGTCGTCGTCCTCCGGAAGGTATGCGATAGGGAGGGAGTGGATTGCCAGCTGAATCTCATTGAAGGCAGGGTGCAAAGGGAGCTTCGTAGCATCTCGGGTCGGGAAGGACTAGTTCCGCTTGGCTGATAGGGCGCAGTAGTAGGGGGCGTATGCAGTAGAGGGAACAAAAGGGGAGAGGGCAAGAAGCGTCACCGCTCCCCTGTCGTTGACTCGGGCAGAGAAGGATAGGGGTAGGTTGCAGCCCCCTTCTGGGAGGACAGAGGCAGCAATGTCAGGAAAGGAGGCGGCTAGTCGTTCTGCTTGGGAGTGTGAGAAAGGGAAAGACCTAGGGGCGAAGAAGCGCCTCTCAGCAGCTGGGAGGCTCCGCGGCCCTTTGGAGGTGGCCGAAGGTGCCGATCCAGACGCGGCCTGGGCAGCCGAGGGAGCAACTTTTGCTTTGTTTGTCTTTCCTTTCCTTTTCTGTCCAGTTGTAGCGGCCTGAGCATAAGAGGGGGCGGCGGACTGAGCCGTCGTACACGGGACAGGATGGAACTCTGAGAGGGAGGGGTACTTGCCTTCCCTATATGTCTGGGCCTCCCGGGAGCGAGAGAATTTCACCGCATATGTGGCCGGGTCGCTGTACCATTTCTGGTCTTTTGTGCTGTAGCAGGGGATGTCTGTGTCACTCCCACCCTTGTAGGGGGGGTTCAACACATGGGCAAGGGTAGCGGTAAGGGGGGACGCAGCTACCTCTTTACCCTTTCGGGAACGGGCTGCGCAAGCCATATGGGTGACATGCACTGCAGGTGTAGTGCGTTGCAGTGGGGGCTGTTTGTGGCTTGCCAGTTGTGGGAGAGGGGTGGTCAGCCAAGATGCCAGGTCTCTTACTGAGAGCTGGAGTGCAGAGAGCGACGCTGCTGTGCTGTCACTCTGGTTGGGGGGGGCATGAGGGCACTGGGGCTTTTTCCCTACCGGAGTAGAGTTCGTCGACTTGTCCCGAAAGGTGACCGACCTCAAGGGCCAGTTCCTCAATCTGGGTGGAGATGGACCTCAATGCTAAGAGTGAGGTGCAGAGGAGGGGAATGATGACAGCTTCCCCCGGGGAGAGGTCGTTGAGCTCCGTGGAACTGATGGGTGGGAAGAGCTGGTTGGAGATTCCTGCATCCGTCTCAGATCGTTCGAGGATCTCCAGGAGGAGGGGAACATGAGGGCGCACTCCCAATATGGAGGAGTATTCAGAGGGGAGAAGGGAACTGAAACCATTCCAGTTTTGACAGGGAGGCCTTGGCCTGATAGTTTTTAGGATAGTATGAACGTATGGGCACACCAGACGCTGATGGTATTGAAGATTAGGAACAAATCTAGGGGGGGGAAAATAGCGGAAGCAGAGCGTGGCCTATCTACACGGCCTTTTTTTTTTATTTTATTTTTATTTTTTTATTTTTTTATTTTTTTATTTTTTTTTTATTTTTTTATTTTTTTATTTATTTTTTCATTTTTTTATTTATTTTTTTATTTTTTTATTTTTTATTTTTTATTTTTTATTTATTTTTTTATTTTTTTATTTTTTTTTTTATTTTTTTATTTTTTTTTTATTTCTTTATTTTATTTTATTTTATTTTATTTTTATTTTATTTATTTTTTTATTTTTTTATTTTTTTATTTTTTTTTAATTTTTTTAACTTTTTTTTAATTTTTTAATTTTTTTTAATTTTTTTAATTTTTTTAATTTTTTTTAATTTTTTTTAATTTTTTTTAATTTTTTTATTTTTTTTAATTTTTTTTAATTTTTTTTAATTTTTTTTAATTTTTTTTAATTTTTTTTAATTTTTTTTAATTTTTTACTTTTTTTTATCATCATGTATTCCTTGTTATTTAGGGTACAAGAACTTGCATGCAGCGCTAGCTATGGCATAAACAATCCCCATTCCTCCCCCCACCCGGCCCGATCGTATCTCTAAGACCCTCTAGTATGGGCCTAACAGCACATCTCGCCCCAAAGAAAAACCCGTCTTTATCTCACAAGCGAACTCTGAGAATAGGAGAAGCCTAACTAAGAAGAAAGCTGGAAAACATAAGAAGGTAACCGCCCGGGACAGGACAAAAAAGAACAAAAGAAAAATCGCACCAGGGTGAGCCCCACAACAACCAAGCCATAGATACGCACTAGCAGCAGAAAACCATAGAAGTTATCCCGGAACGCGACGTGACCGAGAAAGGGAGCCGCCTGTGGGCTGCGGCGGGAGAGGGTGGAGCAGTAGGGTGCTAGCCGAGGGAGGGTGTAGCAGTAGGGTGCAAGCCGATCCAACCGCCAGAATGGGCCAGAAACTGAATGCGACCGTGTCGACTATCAGTAATCGTGTTCGTGTCTTGCTAGGCAGTCTCCAACAAGAGTAGTCCCAACTTGAACCGTAAGACTAGGAGGGTATGGCCATGTCTCCGAGCGAGAGAGACCCCGAAGTTACTAGCTGAGGCGTTCCACCACGGTGAGCGTGCACAGAGGGAGACAGGCATCCACCACAGCCAACGCCGAAGGGAAACCAAGAAGCGAGGTCCCCGAGGAAGGAGAGGAGCGAGGTCGACCATCAGGCCTAACGAGAAGCCCTCACGTACCCCAGAAACCGTGTTCCCAGCCGTCTGAAGCATGGGAAGCGAGCGGTCGCCGACCATGAGGAGGGGCCTCACTAAGTGAGGAAAGGGGCGAGAACGGGCAGTTGAAAGGCAGTACCGGAACCCAGAGGGCGGAAAGCCACGCTGCGTAAAAGAGCAAGTGATGGCAGTGGGAAAGGTGGAGATGGCCGTCACTCCTAGGCCGAAGCCATCGTGGGAGGAGAGGGGGGGTTGGATGGTTCGTTAATACCGAGCGGTGAGGGTTGATTTCAATCGCCGGGTGTGTAGAGGAGACGGAGGATGGCCTATCTACGCGG